>JAVDBV010085935.1:0-18702 GCA_032619315.1 Piper longum | reverse complement strand
ACCGCCACCTGCTGCCACCGCCGGCGGCGAGGCGGGCCTTCTCCTGTTTGTACTTCTTCTTGATGGTGTCGACCCGGTTCTTGCACTGGATGTCGGTCCGGCCGGGGCGCTTGCCGGTGGCGTGCCGGACATTGACGGCGTCGGCAACCTCTTGCCAATGCTTCTGCCGGAGATTGCCGCGGTTGAGGTCGAGGAATCGCTCCCCCCACGCCTCGATCAGCGCCGCCGTCTCCTCCTCCGTCCAGCAGTCCTCTCGGAAGGGGAACGACGGCCGCCGGGTCGCCGGCGGTGGAGCGTCGGCGACGCCGTTCATCGTCGGTAGATGCCGTTAGGGTTTGGGGAGGGGAAGTGGGGGAGTATTGAGGGGAAGTTGTGGTTGGGGGCGGGAGACGGCGACGTGAGTAGTGCGTTTGGTCGCCGGCGTGACGCGTGCACCGACGTTCATCCGGGCGAACCGGGGACCGGGTCAGCGCGCCGACTCGGGGGCGAGCCGGCGCCGGGTTTGGGTTGTCGTTGTCAGGCGCGTTGCATCGGGCGACGTCATTGTTGGGAGGTTCCTCGCCGGCCGGCTCTACGGGTTGGGGAGGGGTATTTTGGGGATGATACAACTAATCGCACGCGTGAATCGGCTATTATTATTATTATTATTTTTTTAAAAAAATAAAAATTTGCTGAAATCACTGCCATTTCTCGTAATTAGTACATTACAGTATTCAAGGTGTTATATATGCTATACATGGCCTATATTTATGCTCTTATAAATAAAATAATAATTTTTTTTGTACTTATGTGGTAAAAATGCACTTGAAAATATTTTTCTGTTTTATAAAATGTATTATTTAAATTAATGTTCAATTTTTAACTCTCTCAGTAACAAAAAAATCTCAATTTATGTGAGCACATACGAAGACACTTACATGAGCATATTAATCTAAACCCCCACAAAACGATGACGATGGGAGTAAAATCGCTCTAAAATTAATTCGAGTAAGGTGATTTTCACCGACTCTTATTTTTTTCATTTTTGCTAAAGCGAAGTAAGTAGATAAGTGTTCCAAGATCAGGTTCCAGGGAGAGAGCTTTGGATCCGCTTTAGATGATTTTGGATGGATTTGAGTATTAATTTGGTTATTTGACCTAGTTTGATCCTTGCATATATATTCATATCACATCAATTGACAATGAAGCATGTGTCACTATTAACACACCTTATCTTTGACATTTAAAGTAAATATTTATAATGCAACTTTTGCATTACATCGGACTATACAAGGGTCACATCTAGTATATGTGATGTAGTAAAAATACCAAATAATTTTAATTTGTTCAGTATCTAACTTGAATATAAAGGGAGAACTTCCAAAGACAAGGGCATTTGTAGAGTGAGTTATCATTTTCTTTTTCAAGACAATTTTTTTAGTCGTACAAACCTATCCCGATCAAAAATGTTAATATTGAAGTACTCTTCTGCCATCATTAAGAAATGAAATAGGGTTAAAAGTTCGCATCGCATAAATCAAAGTCAGCGCCTTTTACAAAGAGAGGGTTTCTTCACAAACATCTCTTTCATTCACTTTAGAAACTGGTTTATTAGGCGCTCGCTGGGATTTTTATCTTCATTACCTGTGTTGGGAGCACATCACTGGTTGTTGGTCACAGCATTACTGGTATTTCGTTCCATTAGTCGTTCGTTGAATATATAGCAAGATATGGTTGTTGAGACTTCGATGTTGTCAACTTCTTATATGCATGTATTCGTCACTGATCAGGTAGGTATTGGCTTTTCCAAATAGAACCAGACTCTCACATGGCACACTGGATTAGACATTTTGTGCTCTGAGAAAGTCATCTAAATTTGCATATCTTTTGTCCCACTACCACCTTTTTGGTGGAAGATTAGCTTCTTATCCAGTGCAAAATGATTGAACTTGCAGTAGATAAGTCTTGTTCATAAGACAACACAGACCAACAAAGCTCAAATCATACATATATTTAAAATTCTAAGGTTGTTGGTTGAGTTAGATGTAATTTTATGGTCTGGTCATATCCATTAAATAATCTTGCTCGTTGGTTTATAATTTGTTAAGATAATTTCATGTGGATATATTGAGTGGTGAGTTTTAGGCGAGTTAAGCACTTAATCTCATACTTCTATCTTCATATTACCGTGTTAACACTAGCAGGTATATCGAAGTAACCCTAATCAAAGATATGGTTAAGCAGAAAATCTTTTATAGTACATATATAAGGAGCTCATATTCAAAAAACATTTTTTATAGATTTATCTGCCAACTTTGATCGTGTACGGAGATTTGAATACATACGCTTAAAGCCCAAAAGACATAAATTTAATATCCTAATTGAGAAGAGATGAGAACATAGAGCAGGTGAGTTGTCCCTTTCCAAGAGCTAAATTGCGAGTACCTTCATGATTCCTTACAGTAGAATTTTGGAACTTGGTTGCACCACTTTCCCTATCTGTTTTTCTGATGCTTCATACATTCTCGAGATAAAGTCGAATTGAATGCAACCTCCCACTTGCTGTGTCTTGTGGGGAACTCCCTCATGTTCTAAAGGTGAAAGGGATAAGGAAACTAATCACATCTGGGCAGATATGCTCTCATGAGGAAATCAAAGTGCAAAAGTTGCAGACAGTGATGGAAAGTGAAAGAGAGTGTACTCTACCCCCATTATTGGGACCTTTGATTTATCAACATCCGATCCAAGTATGGAGATTTGGATGGAATCATTTCTACAACTTCCTGCCTTTATCTTTAATCTGATGGCCATTTTATTCCAATACACTTGCCGACGAACCAATTCCCAAATTGGTTTCTTTAAAAAGAGATTTCTGTGTTTCTCATATTTTCTAAGCCACGAAAGCTTTCCAGTCATAAGTTTCGAATTCTTGTTGATGAGTGAGTCATGACTCCTTGTTGATGAGTGAGTCATAACTCCACCAATGATCGTCCATTATTGTCCGAAGTTTGAAGAAAGACGTTGACTCAGATCATCTTATTCTAGCGAGCAAATCTCCTTGTTCTTCAAGGCCCCAAAGAGATTGCTAGAACGATCAATCAATAGAGCATTGCTAAGAAATTTCATCCTCCCAATAAGAATTTGCAAATTAACCATGAAACATAAAGATTATTGTATGTGGGAACCAACTTAAAGCACATCAAGCACAAGGAAGATCAGTGATCTCTTGCTAAGACGCAAAGTAGGGTATAATCTCAGGTGCAAAAACTTTTACATAAATGTTGTTTTCTGCACATAGAATAGAACTCCTTTCCTCAATTTTAACATTTCTATGCATCAACCTAGTTATTTTAGCAAGTTAGTAGGGTTAACTGAGAAAAATTTCCTTGGGAAGCTACACTATTTAACCAATATCATGCGAACTTTCATTTCCGGGAAAACATCTGAGAATTGCCAAGAATCCAAAAGTTAAAATAGACTTGCAGTGTGTTCAGAGAAGATCTTTCTTTCACAATCCTTTTGCAGCCTAGCAAAACCTTTATGATTGACCAGTTAGAAGGCAGGCAACTTGAATTTCACCATTTTGTAGTAAATGGTCTGAGATATTGACAGTATACTATTGTACAATGAACTCAGAAAATTTGCCAGTAGTCCTCATAAACATGCAATTTTCACTTCCCACTCGTAAATGAAATGATGCAAACATTGGGGACTGATTATAACATCTCCTTCCAGACACCATTTAAATAGTATGAACATCCAAATCGCTGTCAACAGCTCCCATCCACCCCCTCCACAACAAAATATATCCCTTTGTTTAATTACATATCACCCCTCACCGCATAAATAATTTTTAAGACTAGTCATATATAACAAATCAGAAGGATTCATATATAGTGGCAACCATGAACTGATTTCCATTGCCAAATTATATTCCAGGACTGCTTCTCCATCAGGCTCAGTTTGATCGAGTTACACCACTCTGCAAATATACTTCAAACTCGTTTCCTTCTTCTGATATAAGTACAAAGATGTGAAACTTATATGAACTAATAAAAAGAGAGAAAAAAGAACAGTACAGTAGAACAAGAAATGATAATTTAGGTGAAAAGCAAATTATCTTCATGTTTCACAGACTGAAGCTTCTGTAATGATCTCCAAATGTGGCCTCCACACTCCAACCCTTCCTCTTCTTTGCTCCCTTTGGGTTGATACCTTCTCTGACATTATCTCAGACAAGTATTGATCAGATAAAAGAAGCTTGCTCATGTCCTGCCCTGTAGATGATTGCCTCTCCTTCTTCTCAGTCCTCCTCTCATTCTGATCTCTCTTCCTCCTACTCTTCGATGAAGACACCTTTGCTTTATTCGCCGGTGGTGAGGCAACCGGCATGAGGAAGTAGATCTTCCCCCTCTTAAGCTCGGCATCGGGAGGAAGGATGACAATACTGGGTACTACACCATCCTCCGAGGGGCACAAGGATGACCTCTTGAGTACATGCTTTGGATGAGCCTTCATCACCTCCCCTGCCTTGATGCTCCTACTGAACTCCTCTACCTTGCCATTGCAGTGCACAATCCTGATCACATCTAGAGACCCACATGGAAGAATGCAGGAGATGAAGCCTCTAATGGCTGCCTTCATGGCTCCCTGTCGAGCACTTGTTCACTCTAATAGTGGACAGAGGAAGGTAAGGAGTATATATGACTTCAGGTGGAGTTCCCCATCTATGGCAACTTTCATATAGGAAAGAATCAACTGAAAAAAAGGCTTTCATTTACATGGGTAAGAATATGATGCTATTACTATCACTTCATCCCTTTTGCCTGCAAAAGGGAAGGGAGGGAAACTAGTTCCTTTTACAGATCGAAGAGAAAGCATGAAAAGAAAGAGATGTTTAATTTCCTTTTTTTTTCCGCTTTGCTTGGATTGATATGATGTACTGTCAGCCATTAGGTACAGTTTGACCAGCTTGATCGGCCCCCCTAAGAGAGTAGAAACCCACCGAATAATAATGAAACAATTATATGTACCAAAGCTGCATGTATTCTATATGAATGATGGATTGGGTCCGGGACTTCACCGGTAGACTTCAACCACAACTGTCTATTGGTGCAACTGGACACTTGTCGTTGGTGGCAGGAAGTTTTGTTAAGAGATATCTGCGTGTGGGACAATATATTATATTGTAAACCTTATGGCTTGGTTTGAGTGTTTTCTAGTGATTTGGGATTATGTGATTGATGATTGAAGGTTAACTGATTTTGTTATGGGATCGTAAGTTCTATATTTGGAAATACATAGCTGGTTGATACAACTAAAAGAATGAAGAAATTACAAGTTTTTTTTTAAAAGCAAAAAGAAAATGCAAGTTGTAATTGCATAGTATACGGTGGTTTGATGAATCTCTGCGAAATCTCAAACAGACGGATACTCAAAGAAGGGATGATAAAGATTGAGTGAATGGAGAGACAAGTTTCAACGTATAGCTTCGATGGTATTGACTTATGCAAAGGGGATAACTATGAGGAAATAACCAATGCTTTGAGGTGGACCCAAAATATAAGCGACAACGAGCAGTCGCGTGTCACAGCCACTAAACCAATATCATTGTATTTCTTCTAAGGTATTCATGTTCATGAGGAGTTCAAGCTTTTGAAGTGAAAATGGATAATGAGGGAGGGGAATATTTGTAATTGTCAGATTACATGGTTGGAGTATATGCTTGATAAATGGGATTACGTCCCTTAACCCTCAAAACTGTGTGCTTCAAGATTCATGCCTCCGTTTTTTTTTTTTTTTCTTTACTACCGCATCTAATGGTTTCTAGGGCACAAAAAGATTTTAAGGTTCAAGATTTTCTACCTTTAAGTGGTTATTTAACTTCTTTTGCCTTTTTCTTTCCCTTGCAAAAAGAAAACAAATGTGGATGTAGAGTCCATTTAGTAGGAATAAAAATAGTGCAAATAAAAAGAAATTCATATGAAATGAAAATGTAATGAGATGAAATGATGTGAAAATTTTAAAATTTTTCTTATATGTTTGGGTTGCAAGAAAATAAAATATTTTTTTCATGTGTATACAATTCTTAAAATTTTCTCCATTTTCTTCTTTTTTTTATAAGAAAAAATAGTTTTGTAAAATTTTTATATTGATTTATTTTAACTGAAATTTTAAAAAAATAACTAAATTTCAAGACATTCAAATACATTGACGTCTAAATTTTATATTTATTTCGTATAATTTTAGGACAATCAAATAGACCCTTAATGATAATGAGTCTATGTAATATTTCAGAATTTGAACTTCCTATGCATTTTATTCAACGAGTGTGGAGCCAAAACCTTGCTCCTCTGTCAGATTGTGAGTCACTCAATTCAATAAAATTTTAGGATTAAATTGCAATTGATGGATGAATAAATGAATCTCAATGAAATGCACCTTTCACTCTAGATGCTATAAATCATTAACACTTGAGAAAAATAGATAGTTATATGGCTCAGTCTGCACCGTGTCTCTCATTGTTCACAAAACATAAGAAAGAAAAAACAAATTGCCATTGCAAAGAATTAATGTGTTTTAATCACAGCCAAACGGAATCCTTTCTGCATCCAATTCCCAGTATAGATATAACTAATCTAAATAAAACCAATCATATATATATATATATATATATATATATATATTAATGTGTTTTCTTCTTATTTTTTGTGCCCTAAAAACCATAGGAGCAGCATCCCATCTCTTGTGCATTCCGAACCAATCTTACTATTCATAAGAATGTCTCGGCTAACACTACTGACACTCACGTAGTTAAACTCATGTAGTAGGTACTTTGTACTTCTTATTGAAGTAAGCACAAACAAAGTAAGAGCAAGAAATTCCAGATGGCTGATTGAATAGTAATTCTGATAATGCACTGAAAGCTGTGAAATGATAGAGTTGCATCTGTCCAAACTGCTGACGAAAGATTCATGAGCTTCATATATGAAACTTAGGCAATTTAGTTGAAATCAGATTTGTTTTTGCTCGAGTCAGGTCAGATATTGAGTTGCCTACTTGCCGTCATATATTCGCTACTCTCACTTAAGCTATAAATATCAGATAAGAAGGCAGGAAAACATTATCTTGACTAGATCAACGGTGTTCAACCATAAAAAGCTAAGAGAAAAGGTTCGGAATGCAAGAAGAGATGGGTTGCCAAAGTGGGGGAATACTGAATAAAGACTATATATGGCATGCGAGAAGCACAATACAACAGCTCCTTGGTAGATTAAAAAGATGGCTGTATGCGGCACTGCTGCAGTGCAGAGAACAAGGATCTGATCAGCCACTATGCAGAAGATAAGGCCAACACTTCCACAGGTCTAAGCGAAGGAGCAAACTTCCAATATAGGAGCAATGAAAAACAAGAAACAGCCACAATAAACTGTTAATTGAATTGCAGCATTATTCTAAAAGTGATCGAAAGAGTCCCCAATGATGGTTCCTAACAGAGATCTCTTTGTAAATAAATAAATAAATAAAACATATTTCTTTTTCTAAACGCTTTAAAACACAAAATCTGAGGATGAAGAAGTGCAACCTTATTTTGAAATGTACAAGTAACAGATGAAAACAAAGAAACACAAACAAGGACCCTGAGTTATGGTCTACCGAAACAATTTCCCACACATTACAACTACTAGCATATACAACTTGGTGTGAGAACAATATTGCATGAAGAAATTTTCATGGAATGCCCCCATAAAATAAATTCCTGTTATTGAAGATAAGACTTGAATATATCAATCATAAAGCATGCTTTCAGTAACAGGAATATTCAATCAGTTTGCCTTACTTTATCATTTCAATTCCTCCTGTTTGGAACTTGCAAATCTGACGCTAGAAAGACGCGCCTTGCAATAAAAGGAAGTCCTCTGCTCTCTGACGATCCCTTGCCACAAATTGTTCCTGAATTATAGTGAAGAATTGTGTAATTACTGTTGAGTTTATCCCACATTATGTTTGGAGGCAATTAGTGACTTCTATATAGGCTAATGGGAAAGTCTTATTATTTAAGCTAATTTTTGGATTAAGATAGGCTCATGAACCTGTTATAAGTCACTTTTTGGGGCCCATTGGGTCTAATAGTGGTATCAAAGCTTGGTTGGCTTTGGTGTTGCCTCGGTTTGCCTCACAGTATAAGTCTCCCTGAACTTCACTATAACATGTGGACCCCAGTATGTGGTGAGGGTTGGAGTCTTTCGAAACTTCACTATAATATGTGGGCTTCATGTGGTGAGGGGGAGAATTGTTGGGTTTATCCCATATCATATTTGGAGGTAATTGGTGACTTGTATATAGGCTAATGGGAAAGCCTTATTCTTTAAGCTAACTTTTGGATTAAGATAGGCCCATGAACCTATTATAAGTCACTTTTGGGGGCCCATTGGGCCTAATAGTTACAAACACCCACATCCCTGTTATAGCAATCGTCTTTGCTGTTGTATCTGTAAATTCCCATTCCTCCAGTTACCTTGCTCTGTGTGACATTCATATAACCTAATCCATGCTCCAAGTTGTTGAGAGAACTATATGACAAACCAAAGTGCCCTCCTGCAAACCTTAAGTTGAAATTCAATGATAAATTATCGTTCTCGGAAAAACGATCATTACTTAGTTCCTCATAATCAGAGAACAAATTAAAGCTGAAAATTTTGGAGCTGTGTTGATTGCATAGTCATTGATGGAATCTTCACATATACAATATGATTAGCATCAATTGTTTGCTTAACAATATGCAAATTTCTATCATTCTTATACTCCATCTTGTTTTGGAGTGCAAACCTTTGATAGACATGAGTTGTGATTACTCTTTTAGAGGTTTTTACCCATCCGGTGGAAGATATGAACCTCCGTGCCCTGGTTAAGAAAGTTCCTTCCAAGCCCTTAAAATTAGACATCGATGACTGCGTTGCTAGTTCAGCCCTATATTGAATCAATTTGCCTTCTCGAACTCTTATGATCCAACCAAAGATGCAAGTTGGCAACTTCAAACCAAACATTCAAGCCACTTGTGACACTAAATCCAAACTTATGCGTCTTCCCATCCAAAATCTTGCCTAGGAAAGGCGTTATTTCGATCTCATAAGGAGGGAGGTCATATGAACCAATCCCTGTGATTGGTCTCCAAATCAAGGGATTAACCCCACCCGTGTAAACCGTGTAAACCACCAACACCATCCAAGCACACAACCACTGCTCTAAAAGGGCCATTCCCAGGAGAGGACAAGTAATTAGAAGAAATATAGTCATTCAGAGTGTTCCCATACCAGAACTCACCATTTGAATGAAGCCCTATAAGTATTCATAGGCTATTAGGCCCAGTGGGCCTCCAAAAATGACTTATAACAGGTTCATGGGCCTATATTAATACAAAAACTATCTTAAGGAATAAGGTTTTCCCATTAGCCTATATACAAGTCACCAATTACCTCCAAACATGATGTGGGATAAACCCAACAATTCTCCCTCTCACAAATCATACTACCCTTAATCATCTCCCCCTCACCATATATGTTGGGGTCTACATGTTATAATTGTTGAATGGCATAAATCCCACATCTAAATGGTGTGGGATGTGGGGGGGGGCTCTTTTCCTATAAAAGGGACCCTCCCCCCTCTTTAGTAAATTATCCCTACAGGGTAATTCAAAGTTACCAACTTCCCTTTCTACCATTGGTAATTGTTCATTCTACCATTAGTAATTTGTTCTTTCTCTCTTTGTAATATTTCTCTTTAGTGAAATATTATTTTGGTAGTGTCCGAGGACGTAGGCAATTGCCGAACCTCGTTAAATTCTAGTGTTTGTTCTTGTTCTTTTCTTGTCTATTTAATAGCTATTGTCGGGTATAGTTGGTATTGATTATTGTGCTATTTATATTACTTGTCTTGATAAAATTCTGTCTAGGAGTTGGTTTTTAAGCGGACTATCGTGTCCCACCAACTTTCCTGGGAATTTTATCTTGGGGTAATTATTTAGTACAATAGTTTTCACGCTTGTCATCTAGGTAATAGTTCTCACAGTGAACTAGTTATCTTTGGTGAAAATTACCCGTTTTTCACAACAATAGTGAAGTTCCGAGGCAACACCGATACTACTATTAGGCCTAATGGGCCCCAAAAAATGACTTATAATAGGTTCATGAGCATATCTTAATCCAAAAGCTAACTTAAAGAATAAGGCTTTCCCATTAGCCTATATATAAGTCAATAATTACCTTCAAACATGACGTTGAGATAAACCCAACAATATAAACGCTAGAACTCCTTCACCGGAGTGTGATCACTAGAAATTTGAACAGAGAACCACCATGCATCACCTAGACTAAGGTCTCTCGAGATGGGCACAATCAAATCAGCATTACGATCACCATCTCCAACACCAAGGTCCCCATTGCCCGAAAAATTATCCTCAACAACGGGATAGAAGTGGAGAGTAAGATTGACATGGTAAAATGCAGTATGAGTATCGTCAACAATATTGGTAAGAGCAAAGAGTCTGGGGGGACTTGAGCTGGGAGGAGTACCCAGTAATATCCTTCTCCACCGTCCATATCGTCCCGGTCTTCCTCGGCTCCGTGGTGCACGACCGAAGAGGCTCCACCCCGCCCAGCCAAACACCGAAAATCCGATAAAACTCCCGGCCAGAAGCGGTAGCAGTCCACTCCAGGACAACCTTGGAGAAAGACGTCGAACTGCAACGGGTGGGAGGAGGGGAGTAGAGGGCCGTGAGAGGCGGCTTGCCGTAGGTGAAGCCGAAGTCATGCTGCAGGACGAGGGTAGAGCATGGTTCGGTGTTGGTGTGTTTGATGAGTTCGGTGACTTGAAAGTATCTGGTGAAGGGTATCTTGTTGTTGTAGCTGTGAGGTACCGTTTAATGTGCCAAAGTGTAATGGTTGTACGTGGTGGTTGGTTCTGTAAAAGGTGGAGAAGGAAGGGAGTGGGGATTGAAGGAGGAGAAGGAAGAGGAAAGGGAGGGAGCGGGCGAGGGGAGCCATGGGAGGGAGGGAACGGCGAAAAAGGAATATTAGTAGTAGAACGGAAAAGGAATGCGGTTGGAGCAGATGATGAAATCAAGGAGAAGACAAGGGAATGAGTCAAGAAGAAGAACAGACATGTCGGAGTCTTCGGATTAGGTGCAGCGTTGAAGACGACGAGGCTCCGTACGTGTACGTGAAGGCCTCTGGGAACGAAGATGGCGCATTTGTACATTAGTGTGGCCAATAGATCGATACAGTCTGCGCTTTGGAAGGACCTCAACTCGGACCCAACCCGAAACCAAACTGGTGATAAATATATTACATGCATTTATATAAGAATACACAAAAAAGTAAATATTTTATTCTAATTATTCTTATTTATGATAACATAATACAAACATATATATATATATATATCTATTTATAATAATTATTTTAAATTTTTTTACTATAACTAAGTCATTAACATGCAAGTTTAAGTTTATTTTTCGTCATTTAAAGGTTAATATATGATTAAATTTTTACCACTTTACTTGTGATCATAAACCCAATAATGTTAAGTTGGTTAAAAATTAAAGCCATCTAAAAAAATATTAAATGTTTCAACCATTCAAGCACAACGACACTTTGATAATTAAGATACAATTAAATAAATAATCTAAATTAAGAAAATTCATCACAACGACACTTTGATAATTAAAAGTCAAGATTAATGTTAAGGTAGAAATGGGTTTTATAGTTATGTATTAAATAACTAAATAATATTCAATTAGTTACAATATAAGTTTTTACTGCTACCATTTATTTTTAAAGTCAATTTAATTAAATTAATTGAAGTTTTCACTATTTTTATTATACGATGAACAGGGGTGGGTGTAGGTCGGTTAGGCATCGGATAAGGTATTGTATATTTTCGTCTACTAAACCTCGGGCAAAAAATCCATTGCCCACGGTTAAAATTCTTCGGTCAATTTCTCATGGTTGGACACAATCAAAATTTGGTCAATATAGAAAATTATTTTCTTCTCATATTTTTTATTATCTAATTATTTTTCTATTATTAATATTATTTTTTTCTCAAAAAAATTAATATCACATTTATGCAATCACTATATCTTTTATTTTTCTTATTTTCTCTCATGTCAATTAGCATAAAAATGAAAATTATCTTTTTAAAAAATATTTGAATAAAAAAATATTATATTACAATAGACAAATTTTAAAAATAAGATTGATATGAAATTTATGGTTAGATGTGTGTCAAACAAACCTTCTATTGAAATTAAAAGTTCATAAATTATTCGTTCTATGGAGGCCTAAATAGAAAATTGCAAAGAGTAGGTAAATTGATTATGAAATATTAATTAAAGGACAAGCACAAACTAATTTGGAAAATTATTTGGATAAACTAGCTATTCTTTTTGTGGATGAAGTAGACATGTAATTTGATATATTATTATGGTATAGATTGAACATAGTAAAATATCATATTTAAAAAAAAATTATTGAAGATGGTTTAATCATTCCTATGCCAACCATCTTCTTTGAATTTATATTTAGCATTGGAGAAAAAATCATTTGCTTAAATAGAAATAGTTTGAACCTAAAAATACTTGAAGTTTTGATATATATTCAAAATTAGTTGAGAAGTAAATATAAAGGTAATTCATATTTTATATTTATGCATTTTCTATTTTTGATATATTTTTAACATATATTCTTCTCTTGCTATTGTATTTTTTACTTATAGAGAAATATATAAGTTCATTATTAAATTTGTTTGAAAAAAAGAATATTGAAGAATGAGAAGATATTGATGATTGCGTTTACAATGAGCATGCGAGAATATTATATTTAGTTTTTACCCTTCTAATATTTGTAAAATATTTTTATAAGTAATTAATTTTTTGTATATTTTTCCATGTAAGTGAGCTACATTCGATAAAGAATCAACTATTGGAATATTTTATCTTTAATATATATATATATATATATATTGAATTATATTTTAATGTTAAAGATTACTTTAAAGTTTCTATACATTGATTATATTTTGTTTGATTTGGAAATGTACACAAAATAAAATTTTAAAATTTAATAAATTATATTCTAATTAAAGGCATTCTAATTATATAGTAAGTAATTTAATATGATTGTTAATGTAAATGTTGTGTTCTAAATTCCCAAATATGAGAATTATTTTTATCTTTTTTTATGTAAGTCATTTTGGATTATTTTAGATATTAAATATCAATTTTATGTATAAACTTAATTAATTTTAATATATATCATGATTTTAAAGCAAGGTAGCCGCATTTGATGAGTGAGGGAGGGTGCCCTTTCATCTGCTTTGAATTTTCATAGAACATAATATTAACCTCAAAAATATTGAAAGTATTATATCATTGAAATAAACTATCGAAAACTTGGTCAGACATTCTATCAGACAAATAAATGTCTATGTTGATTTATTTTTATTCTGTCTAATTTAATCAGTCAAATTCATTCGGACTTGGTAATTCAGACATTTGTGCCCACCCTTAACCAACCATTTTTGTCATTTAATTTATAAAAGTTGATAAATCGGTAAATTGGAAGATAATTTTCGGACGAAATGACAATACGTGGGGACATACCAAATAAGCAATCATTATCAATTCAACAAAAATAAAAAAGTAATAAAATAACATTAAGAATAATAATAATATAAATAAATAAAGAAAAATAATGTTAGAATAATTTTTCATGCAATCTATGTGAGATAGATAATGTCTTGTGTATATATATAAATATAATTCTTTGGCTCTTTAAAGTATTTAGTCATAGATTAAAGTCTATAGACTCATTTTTAAAAAAATATGATAAAAAAAATGAACTGCAAATTTTAAGAAAAATAAGTACAAAATTTTTAAAAAATCAGATGATTAGGAACTGAGCCCTTTTATAAATATGGTTAGTTGGTGAAATAGAACCACCCATTTTCCCTTGCATTGCTTCTTCAGTTTAATTTTTTTTTTTATCTGAGCTTATAAGTTTGGCTCGAGAAAAGAGAGGTGAGAAGGTGGAAGTTTTTTCTTTTTTTCTTTTTTTTTTTAAAAAAAACAGAGGGTGAGGATTTGAGAGGGGCTAGAGAGAAGGGCCACGTTATTATTTATTTTATTATTATGTTCAATGTTTAATTAATTTTTTTAATAATCAAAAATTCCAGTTTGAACCTTTATCCTAATTTACTTGTTATTATCTTTAACTTCACATTATGCAAATGCCTTTATATGTATTTTTTTTATTTTTCCATGATATATTTAACCAATTCAAAAATATTTTTTCCAAAAATTTTGATTTCTAATTCAAAGTAAATATAATTTTAACAATTAGTAAATTTAAACTAATTGAAATAGTTATTTAATTAGAACATGGGTCATACTGAAATTATATAATAATAAAGTACTGAACCTAGAAGTTACTTAAAATAAAATTAAATACTAATATGAGTTTCATCTTAATTAAAGATTAATACGAATCTTATTCTTCTCTGAAGTAGAAGCTTGCTATTATTTGCTTGTGGGCTATTGTCTATGTGTTTGGTTGACCAAGGCCCACTAGAAATTGGGCTTGCAGTGGTCGTATTGATTGGGGTTTTGTGCTATACTACTCTCCGATATTGGCATTTGGCCGGATTAGTATTCACAAAAAAAAATTCTCATTTACCTACGTTTGATCTATAATTTTGTCATTTTTTAATGGGAAAATGTAATATATAATTAACATAAAAAAGCCAGAACACTATTTTCACGCAGCCATAGATATCTCTTAATTAATCTCTCATTGTCAAAGTTAGTTCTCGTATATATATATATATATATATATATATTCTTTCTCTCATAGATATATGTCAAAAATAGGTTCTCTTAAATATAGAAGACTATAGATATCTTATGGTACATTTTTTCAATCATCGAAAAAAAGTCAAACTATTAACCAATCGTTGCAAATTAAATGATAAAATTTCCCCAACACTAGTGATTTTCTTGTTAAGAAATTAAGGTTCAAAATTATATCCGGCCATAAATTGGATTTCCTAGTTACAAAGCATGCATAACTGCATAGGTAATGTAATTAGCTGTTAAAATAAAATGCTTTTGTCATTTAATCCTTATTTTTAAGCAGAAAACATGACTCCAACTTTTTATATATGGGGCCCTCAAGCTAAGTACTTGAAAGATCTCACTCCAATGCTCAAATCGACATGGTCAGATCTAAAGTACTAAGCCTCCTCCTGGCCTCAATGCTGCTACTTGCAGGTAAGAATTGAAATTCAATTCCTGGCATCTTTCCATCTCCTTCGATATGTTCTTCTAGCCCAGACTTGGAAGGTGACAATGAGAGTGACAGTTCAGTCTCCAATACTTCTTTTCTAACAATCCTTTCATTGGCCTCTATCTCTACCAAATTGGTCTTTAAACTAAGTTGGCAGTTAGGCAACCTTTCCTTAGTCTCCCTTCTTGACCTAATCTCCTCCATGTTCATATTGTTCTTGTCGAAGATGGTTCCTGCCATATTGGTGGCTTGTCTAGTTTCTTCCTGCAAAAATAAAACCAGACAATCAAAAAATCATGCAAAGAGCTACAATATAACTTTATTAACATATATTGAAGAAGATGTCAGTGAAAATGATGATGAACCTTCATTTCATTTTGTATAGGGACAAATTTCTTTCTTGTTTTTTTGAGTAAATATTTTCCGATTTCCTAATTTCCTATAACATGCAGCTTTGCTATTTAGGGCAAGTAAACTGTCTTCATATTGAGTTAATATGTTTCATCGTAACACAAAAAACCATTCAATATTCAATGATAATGTGAAATGACATCTTTACTTAAATCTAACTATATTTTTGAAAATTTAGCTAAAATTAACAACCGCATCTTCTTTATTAATGCACGCTGACCTCAACCCTCGAGTGCAGTCCAATCCCTGATAGAACACCTTCACTTGGGACAGAAGTATCATATGGACTGGTATGGTAAAGTTTGATCAAGGACAAACTGTTATTCGACAAGGTAGCCTCCGAAGAGGGGATATGGGCCTGCTTGGTGAAAGGCTGAGAACTGCTCCCTGCCCATTCATAGCTCATTGGGCTCATCATCTTCTTCCTTGCTTGACTTCCAAACACTTCGTGCAATGCCGCCGGCGATGCCCGACGCGGCCACTGCCGGTCCTCGGCAAGGCGCCCATAGTGGTGGAGAGGATGGACATTGGCATTAATCACATCACGACCATCAAACAAATGTGAAGTAGCTGGCCTCCCATCCCCTCGGAAGAGCATGTCATGGATATATCCTCTTGCCTGGCCTTGGTCGTCGTTGCATGGCTTGTAACTTCGCCTTGACATGCTAAACGCCCATTCTTGCTGCCTGCAAGGACAAAAGAAAAAAATAATGAATATTGAACTTTATTCATGATTAAATTAATACCACTCAATCATTCAAAAAGAGGTTCATAATGACAATAATGTTAAATTTCATTTTATTATCCCCTTTTCATGGGAAAAAATTAACACTTTGTTTTCTTGCGTAGATTTTTTTATAAAATAATATTATAGCGGCAAATCGATCTATATATGCCGATTCAAAACATATAGTAATTGGAACCAGAAATGACGATTTATGGAGGAAATATACATAGACGATGTCAAAGGCTTACATAAACAACCGATTATGCCATATGAAAGATGATTGGAAAGGAATTGGTTGGCCAACCTTAAATTGCTGGCTCTAAATTCGAATGGTTGTTGGGAGAGGGGTCGTTGTAAAAGGCTGTAAAGACGATCTGCAGACTCGTGAGAAATCCCTCTAACAAAAGCTCCATCACTGTCCATGCTGAAGTGAGAAATATTTGAGCCTCTCTGGCGGAACATGTCCGAATAAGCTCCATGCATTTGCTTTTCTGCTTGAACTAACAAAAAATAAAAAATAAAACACACATGAGAAAATATAGTACGCTAGTATAGTGAGGAAATGTGCTAACTTTAAATACACCCAAACAAGTTAAAAATGTGTTATTTTTTTTAAAAAGCAAAAATGTGCCATATTGAGACATAGCCAACAATCATATATAATATGGACAACTTCTGGGAATTTGTGCTTTGAATTAAATATAAAAGTTGTGGATATCAAGATGTTTTTTTTGGTGCAGAAAGACTATCTTCTTGGTTTGATGATATCATTTGGAAGGAACAAACGAAAGACAAGTCATGTACCTTGCCCGGCATCGTCAAGCTTCTTGCTTCTGTACATCTGATTGAAGAAGAAGATCATGAACGTTATCAGATATTTTAAAAACCTGATACTCGCACCAAATATTGATCATGAAGAAAGCATAAACTACAAACCCTAATATGAAGATCTTCCTTCTTCTTACCTGCAAATGGCTCTTGACATGGGCGATGCTTAGGCCCTTAACATCCATCAACTGAAGAACTAGCTTAGGAGTTGCTTCTGCACCAACCAAACAATTCACATAAAAATTCATTTCGACACAACCATGAATAAGCTCAAACTATCTTCAACGTCATGTGTGAGAGAGGGTACATAACAAATCCTGCCCCCTAGTTGTGAAACAAAAAGCTGACTAAAATCTAGTAAGTCATGAACATGAAAATCGAGTAGAAAAAAATATGCATCATCACAACTTGGAAAGCAGATTGTTTGAGCTTTGTTGAAGAGGAAGACATACTGTCTTGTCCACCGAGCTTCTCAACAGCATGGACAAAGGAGTGATGAAGATCCGGCGTCCATTTCAGCCTCGGCATCCTAGATCGAACGTACTGTCTCACGTTGGGGGTGGCCCCGGCGGCGCCTACTCCGGTGCTCGTGTTGCTCGAGCTCTCGCCGGCGGCAGCACCTAGCTCCACCTCCACCACCTCCGGTTGGCTTTCCTCTTGCTCATCATCCACGCCCTCCTCCAAGCTACCATTTGCCTCATCATTCAAATCAAATAAAGGCGGCTGCTGCCGCCTCTTCTTCCTCGGCTCACCGCTGTCGTCGGTGTTCCCGCCGGTGCTCTCCGGTGGCGGTGATCTCTTCTCCCCCGCCGAGCTGGTGCTACTGCTGCTCTCGACCTCCATCTCCCCGCAAATTTTAATCTGGGCTTTTCTTATATTCCACTACAAAATGATCAGAGTAGCAGCTGGGGGATGATCAGAGGGGGAGGGATCAGGAAGAGGACATGTCAACAAGGATAGAAGAAAATAAGGGAATAGTAGTTAGAATAATGGGAGAGATGGGGTAGCCATGAACAAGTATTCCTCCCATTGACTGGTTTTTGTTAGGGGGCCAAAGATATAATAGAGGAGAGTGATGTAAGGAGGAGAATGGAGAGAAGCATAAATAGGTCTTGCCAACAATTGGACAGATTTAACCGTTGATGCAGACATTTTTTTTCTTCCCACTGCTCTAGCAGTGTAGGTAACTTAGATGTCATATATGTGCTCCTGTGTTCATTTCCTGCTCTCCAATTTGGGCTTCGAAAGCATGGCAATTTTTTATGTATTTATTTAGCAATTAATATTAATCCCAATTAGTATATGTAAACTCTGATCTTACAATGGACCCATATTACCTAATTGTGCTCAGGATAGAGACGGCAGGATTTTAAGAGTATATAGGCCAAATATATATATATATATATATATATTTGG
>JAVDBV010085933.1:1064-12438 GCA_032619315.1 Piper longum | reverse complement strand
GTCGCGGTCAACGGACATGGTCGCTGGTAGGCAGACACGATCGCGAGCAGGCGGACCATGGTCGGGTAAACGGGCAAACGGGTCCGACGGAGGGCCGCCGGTTCCCGTTGCCGGAAAATGCTGACGACGGCGCGGTTGCGGTGACCGCCGGTCATGATTAACATGAGTATACATTGATAACTCGTGATCTTATAATCTGCATGTCTGGCATAATCAGCCACTATAACATGCTCATACGGCCATCTTGGTCTATAATCATAATCTGAAACTAGTTTGGCCCGATCTCACTCGAACCAACTCGATACTGACCCAAATAGAGCAAAAATTTAATCGGGTAAAATCCTAACCCGAAAATGGGGTTTTACAACAGACTCTGGAAAATATTGTCCATGGAAAGCTACTATAAATTCTACCCACGTGATGGAAAGAATCTCACATTGATGGAATGTAGTTTTTTCCATGGATTTCCTCTAGTAAGATGCTTCCTCCTGAAGCATGCATGTTGCCAACCTTACTTGATGGTGGTGGGGCACAGATAAAGCCCTAAATGCTTTTTTTGGTATTGTCTATCCAGCTCTCCGCCTTCATTGGATTGATTCCTCCAACAAATACCTAAGGTCCATTTTTTCGAAACTTTTCCACATTGTAACGATCACTATCATCAACAGCTGGCGGCACCACTTGTTGGACTACCGGTGGCACTGGGTTTTGAAGTTCCCCTCACTCGCCCGGGTCATCTAATCCAGTCCACCCTTGGGAACTCCCCTGATCACCATGTGGGATGAGTCTGGGACCCACTGCCGAGTTTGAGGCTCCATTCCGTGCTACCAATCCCGGTAACTACTGAAAAATATTTTGAACCACAGAATTTGTAGTTACTGATGCCTCACTATTCCCTGTATGGCTGTCAAGATCTGAACCAATACATCCTCCGTATTTGAATTTGACGGAGTAGATTGGTTTGTTTTTCAATGAGTGCCTACGATCTGAAACGTAGAAAATTTTCCGTTATGGTTCATTAATACGTGCTTTCTTTTTGAGTGATGACTTAAGTATATTAGCGAATGAATTTGTTAATTAATAATATTCAACAATGGAAAAAGATAATTACTAGACTTTTCAACAAAGTACATGAATCATATGATGTGCACTAGTGAGAAACCTACTCCGATACCACCTGTAACGACCCGCCATTTTACACAATGTTGTGGGCCTAATTGACTAGGTGTAACTAAAAAATATAACTAACTGACCCGCCCTAACTTGATTGGGTGTTACTTAAATACTACATAATTTATATGAAAGCAAATAAGTCTACCTCATTAAAATAATCGTCCCACAGTCTTGGATCATTTCCCATATCCACGTTTAGAACACAGGAGAATAAAAAGGAAGTCTACTAATTATCCCTTCACCAAACCTGAGTTTGTAAAAGAACCTCCAACCATACTTTTATTCCTCCTTAGATGAGCTGAAATCAAACAATCTTGATTGGCCTACATACCCAAGTCGGGATGAACCTCAATGTAGTTCTACGCGCTCTCAGGTCATTCTTAGATTACGGACTCTTAGGTCATTCTGAGATTACAAGCTTCTCCTTCTTCCCCACGCATTTCTCTTCTCCTCACCTCATCTTTGGCATCAAAAACCAAACCAAGCAGTCTTTTTATTCAACCCAAAACCAGATCATATTCTTCCCTAACCCCCCCCCCCCCAGCGTTGTCCATCATCCGACCCCCATGCATAGAACTCATGACACACTAAAGACAGCAATTCAAGTATTCTATTTTAACAAATTACGTAGCATTGGACATTGATGAAGTAACGGAAACACAAAATGATCATGAATGGATGAAACAGTTAAATTCACTTGGCAATCCTAAATTTTATGCTTACCAAAAAAACAAAACAGCAACAGAATGAGTAAGAGAATGTCAACAAAAGCATACCGAACCGGACACGTAGACGAGATGTAAGAACGTCGCCAAGAGGGAAGAGTAACTAGGAGAGAAAATGAGAATGACAGATGGGGTGAAAAGAATTTTCCCCCCACTAAATAACTGAACTGTGATATTTATAGGTGTCGAATGGCCGCCTTGGAATCAAATGTTTGTATAAGAAAAAAAAGGGTCAATGATAAACACGAACGGTCAATGAGAAAATGAATAGTTGTCTTGTTATATAAAATTTGACTCGACGAACAATAACGGTCGAACTGACTTGTTCAGACGATAAGACCCTATTTCGAATTGCGGGTTTTAACCGAGTAGAATCAACCGGGTAGAGAATATAACATAATTAATTATAATAATTTTCCAACTTTCAATCCTTCCCCTAGCAACTCGATTTTTTTTTCCACGATCTTTACATATATGACACACATATAAATAAAAATAAATAAAACTGTGGTTTTACAATATTTATCTTATTTATCTTTATTAAATTGTATATATTTACTTATTTATTTGTTTACTTGTCTAATTGTTAATTCGATGTATGTCATTATTTATTTGTATTTAATTACATTTTCTGTATTGGTTATCATTATTCATGATTAATTAAAATCAACTAATTGTTTATTTATTTATAGAATAATTATACATTTTTTTATTTAATTGTTGATATGTTTACCAATATGATTATATGTGATATTTGTTCGTATTTAGCCATGGATTTAAACAATATAATGATATTATTATTTTATGGTTATTGTTATTTTCATGTATTTATTATCTATATATTTATTTATGAGTGTATTTATTTATTCATTTATGTATTATTTTCTTATTAGTTATTTCCTTTATTATGTCTCAATTTACATGTTGTATGTTTAGTTATCGGTTTATTTATTATTTTCTTCCTTATTACAATTTATTGATGATGTGAGGAAACACTACGAGAATGCATTATATAGAGATGTCAATATTTACTCAGCAGTAGGTTTCAGAGTCTGAGCTCACTGTAGATGAGACACTACGCTTAGAGCTTGCACCATACGTATGTTAGGACTCTTTTTAGTTTTATTGTTATGCGTTATTGTTGATTTGATTTTTAGATCGTAGGACGTGTTAAATGGATGTTTTATAAACCCTACTTAACACGGGTCATTTGGACATATTTTACTTCAATGATTAATATCCCTTAAAGATGAGACCCTTTGAGTCTGATTTCAAAAATAAGATCCACAACAAGTTGCCTACGAGCATATTATATAAATCCCTTCCTAGGTTTATGTATAATTTTCTCATATTTTCTCGTAAGATGTTAGACTGGGGAAAACTAAAATCCATGCCTTTCGAGATAGTACGTGTTAGTTAAAGTGGACTTTAGATTTGGTAAGCGTCCATTCCATTTTTGAGAGATCCTAAGAACTCCACCTTTAACTTCCTCAAACCCGAAAAAGTGTGGACGATTATAGGTACTTCAATGTAGCGCATGGCTAGACTTGTAGTTTCAAAAGAAACTCAAGGCACATGCTTGATTACTTGGTCATTGTGCTTAGGGCTATGAGTTGTACAGAGGATGTAGATGGTTGAAGAAAATGGAAAATAAGGGGATGTTATTGTGCAAGAGATAATTTTTAAAGTTGATCAGGCATGAGATGAGATAGAAAGGGGACATTGTTGTGCGAGGATGATGGCTCCTAATTAATGCTCTTCTGGGAGATTCTATGGAGTATATAAATATTTTCATTTAACAGGAGGGCCGACTCACTTGTGCCAGTTTAACTATTAGTTATTTCTAAACTAGTAACACTCTTTACTCATGTTTTTCCAATTATATATGTAGGTTTCAAGATTCTGAGTTGGGTTTAGTGTGAGGACAGATCACATCATGCTTGTATTTATATTTGATGTGTTTTCAAGCATATTTAGGGATGTCGCCATTCTCTTAACGCCAAGCGGGGTTATTTCGATATATATTATTGATCGAGTCTTATAGACTAGCTACTTTAGACATGACTCAGCTCAATTGCGACATTTCCGATCAAGTTCTTAGGTGAACCGAAATTGGGGTGTCACATTCAATCTCACTCAAGTTAAATAAATAGATTCATTCTCCAGTTGGACATAAGAGGAGATCTTATTCTCAAATTGCACAAATCTGGATAGTGGAAAATATTTTAAAATAGATTTTTTTAGCCATCTCTTCCTAAGTTTTGAATGAATTTGGTACTAGTGAATTCAGTCAATGCTTGCCTGTACCATTTAAAGAAAATGGAAACAACTTAATTCTAGTTACATTTTTAGAAACTTTCTGTACCATGTCGAGATCGTTTGTAACACACCAAATCCGGTTCACGCTCATGAACCAAACCGGCATGTTACGGGCCCCGGTGAGGTTGGTTAACCCGCATTTTGAACTTAGGCCTCAGCCCGCTTGTGCATTCTCTTCGCAATTTACGTCATATCATCATCTCATAGCATTTAATCAGATCATCATACTTTTCATTTCATCACATTAGAATCAATATAATAAAATCATAAACAAAATATTAAACATTCAATCACCCAAAATGTGTGTGTGCAAAAGACCTAATCACTCCTCCGTCCAGGCTGGCACATCCATCTCATACTTGTCACATACATATATAACAGAAACGTGTCAGTAACGAGTGTTACTAGTTCAGAATATAACTAATATCAAACTAGCTATGAGAGAAAACTCTAATATGAAAGATAACAATGATATACTCCTTCTGAACTCTTTGAATGGCACCAACTGAGGAGTCACTAACTAGGCTGAAAATCCGGTAGCACTCAAATTGTCTCATCTTTTAGTGCTGATGCCTCTCTCAACATTTTTTTACTTTATTTCCTGGTCTCAAATCCTAAGCCCTCTCCTTACCTCCATATTTCTCTTGGCCTTGAGCATGAAGGCTGAGTACTTTTAGGTAGTCGCCTTTAGTACCCATCAAACCACAAGTCCAGACATGTACTGTAATAAACAGTACTCGTAAACCTCCACGTTCTATGGGTGTAAGCAACTTAAACACGGAGTTGTCAGGATCCCTCGGGATTGGAATAGTCTGCTCACTATTCAAAAACCCGCTTTGACTATCACGACATCCACTCTTGGTATGTGGTAGTCGGTTTCGCCATCTCTTGTCTCACTGAAAACTTGATAAAATTAGATTTGTTGGCATGGGAAGGGATTTATACAATTGGCCCAATGGCAACTTATGGTGCATCTTGTTTTCGAGATCATTCTCGAGGGATCTCATCCTCAAAGGTTATTAATCCGGAAAACTGTTCGGCTAAATGGCCTGAGTTAAGTGGGATCCAATGAAACGCCACTTAAACCATCCTGCAAGTAATAAATCATACATGCAATCAAAGAGAGCGTAACATAGAGACAAGTCCTAAACAGACCTGGTAGAAGCTCCAAGCGTGTCATCGCACATAGACAGCGAGCTCCTACTCTGTACCTACACATCAAATTTATAGGCTAATGCCTGCTAAAGAAATGATGCATCAAACTTATCCGAATTATTACACACAATGCAATCATCATTAATCAAGCAAATCAACGATCATTAGTGTATATAGTTCTAAGTCCTCCTATTCATACCAATTTTATTGTGTTTTTTTTCTAAATTACATCATAATCAACTATCATGCTCATACTACATTTATCTCAGTAGATCACTTACTATTTGTTCACAATTAATCAAATCATGACACTTATCACTTCACAGTAATTAGGGCTTAATCATATCAACTTCAATTAATCAATCTTAGCATGCCGTGCTAACAATCATCAACTTTAAATAATCAAATTAGAGGCAATTATACCTCGTGTTGTCGACAATCGGCAACGACTAGGATTTCATTGTGCATGTGTCTCAAACCTTGAGTTCGGCGCTCAATGGTATTCGAAGCTTAATCGGGTTCAACTGGATGAGCTCTATAGAAGATTCGGAAAATTCCAGCAAGTTTGGTTTTTCGGCAGGTTCAGTGGTTTTCTAGAGGCTTTCTGATGGTTTTTCGGCAACTATTCCAGTGGAGCAATCGGGGGTAAGACGGGGCCCATGGCCAGCATCGATAGTGGTGCTGGGTAGTGGGGAAATGTTGAGAAAGTCGAGGAGGTAGTCCTCGGGATCATGGTGGCGGCGGCACAGCCCAGAAGGTGGCGGGATCACGGCTGGAATGTTGCGTGTTCGTGGGGCGATTCCGGCATAGTGGCGGTAGACCACTGTGGCCAGAGGGATGGTCGTGGCAGCATGGCAAGAGCACGGTGGGGCTGGGCCGTGTCGATTGATGACAAGGTGGCATCGGTGATAGTGGTGACGACCACCAAAGGGGGGCAGCTAGGGTTTGGAGAAGATAGGTGTTGGGAGAAAAGAAGAGGCACTCCGGTGGCAAACTCGTAATAAGCATTGACTCGATTCTGACTCAAATCAAAATAATAACTAGCTCGTATTAATCTTTAAAAAAATTGCAAAAGTTGGAAAAATCCCATAAAATAAAATAAAGTCACAACATCTAAATAACATGCTCTATAACTATCAACCCACCTAAATTGCTCGTAACGCATCCTAACGCAGTAAATGGCCTAAAACTAATTTACGATCCACTATATATATATAACAAAAAAGTAAACTCGTATACTCTCATATAATCTGAAAAATCATTCTTTTCTACCATATTCTTTTCTACCATATTCTGAAAATACACGACCCTCATAGCTCATACACGTGACCAACGTCGGCTCAGTACACGTGTTCTTAAACATACTCGACTCAAAAATAAGAATCAAACTGACAGGTTCTAAATATAAAACCCTAACTCGAATCATGGGTTTTATAATATTGCCTCATTATAAAATTTTTGTCAGTGAAATTTCAATATAATAAGGTTTTATTGAAACTGGAAACTGGATACACGTCAACTATATCCTCTACACTTCAATAGTAATGTACATCCTCCCTAACAATACTTGCGTGGACATGGCGGGTTCTGCTTGTGATAGTGTCCATATCAAGCATTCTCGATTCTATACTTCCTTTGCCTATTCTGACATTATCATCATCATTCTTTCCTGTTCTAATCTATATTCTTGTCTATGCTTTTTCTGACATCATCATCGTCATTCTCTTCTATTATGATCCCTACAACTACTAATTCGGCTGAAAATCCTAAATCACTCCTAGAGGCCTACTCGGTTGGTCAAGAAGATACTCTAGAGTATCGCAAGGTTCTAATCTGAGCTATATCTAGGAAGAATACGTCGAGGGTAAGGCCTACTGGCTAGCATCTATCCACATCCCCCTAAACCTCATAGATATGAAAAGTCAACTACATGTACTCTTAGGGCACTCTGTTCTGGGTCATACAGTCATCCTAAGGTCTGCTATGACTCTCCTGCTATGTACGGTGGATACCCTAATTAGATGCGAGGCTCATTGTTGCCAGTCTAGGTCCAACTTTCAGGCATGCCTATATAAGGAAGTGGACCACTCACTGGGTCCCAGTTGACTCGGTCCAAAGTCAAGTACCTCACACTATTCTATAAGAGAACAAGGATAGCTGTTATGACTCTACTGTATACTATGGCTCTGGTGGCTATCTATAGAAGCACTAACTATTTCTAATAGGAGAGCTCTCCGTGTCGACTGGAGGTGAGAACACCTATAAATGTACAATGTGTCTCAAGGAGTATGATAACATACATTGCATGGGACTGTATCGTCTGCATCTAGTCTGTGGCATGTGCTTTGCTCAATGTATACTCATCTCAATCATCTAGACAACTGATAACATAACTGATACATCTAGAGGGGTGAGTGGAAACTAAGTCTCGTGAAAATCATGTCTCACTACTCAAAAATTCTCACTAGGTGGTATCTCATCCTCACATGTAGGATCTGACATGAGATAAACTGGGGAAGTCTACTAGGCTAAGAAAAACCTGCTACATAGGTGTGTCCCTATGTAGCATATTGCGTGGCCAAAATATCGGTAGGTCAATGGACTTGTTTCTAAGTTCACCATGATTTACTATGCCACAAGTGATCAGTCTGTGGAACAGTCAATCAATGACACATCCTAGAGATGCTTCCTACGTGGCTCTAGTTCTATTAGTTAACAGTATGCACGTATTTCTCGATATCATACTAGTCACGCACTTCTAAATGGGCGGGGTTCAAACGACCCAAAGAACCACTGTCTCCCCTCAATCTACGGCGACTCATAGTGAGGTTCAACACGTGTCTCATAGTGGTATGTGACCTGCCATCCCGTATCAATTTGTAGTACTAATCTTGACTCACATGACTACTACCGTTGTGGTAGACTCTCAAGCAAGGCTGTCAATCAAAATGAGCATACGCTGGGATCACTGCATCTTGTCAACATGGCCTATTTTGTTTGAAGTCCTTATCTGCATCGTTCTCAAGCTGGGGGAGGTCCGTTGTCGTAAGATCAGTCTGCCAATATGAACCTGCACTGTAAACCCTAATCAGTACCATGATGGTACTTCTATACTTAGGGCAAGGCTCAATCCTATGTCTCAAGGTACGGACCTAATCATGCTTGCGAAGCATAAGGGAATCATTATTTCCCTAGAGGACACTCCTTCACTGAACCCTCTATCTATACCCCATAGTCTAATGAGTCTAACTCCTCTCAGTGGCTAGCCAATCGCTAAATAGGTAAAACTGTGTGTGTGACTATCAACTAACCATCCTGATCTGTGTATGTTGGTTGTAGCTCATGAATGTTCTATCATTCTATCTGAACAATTTAGTGACTTTGTATGTCCATTTGGTCGTCTTACTATCATGTTCTGACTCTATCCATACACATCCACTGCTGTCTCTTCCATTTGTGTGTCTCCCTAGAGGTGGCTACTAACCACTATGCTCATGCTGTCCAACCATGCGTGTCTGATCTGGAAGGATTCAGATCATGGTAATGACACATACCATGGTGAACTATGCTGGACCCACACTAATCTCCTGAAATTTGGAGTGGCTGCTCCTCGCAGTGCTAATTAGTCCTCAACTACAATCGCTAATCTAGTGCCTTATCCCTGGTGAAATCTCGTCAAATATCTTATCTCATAGGCAATGGTGGTCTTGATCTTTTCCTCATCACATCATGGTCTCTGTCTCACTACTTATCCTCATTCATTACCATCTTCTGGAAGTAGTCCATTTCGAGTCATCTACCCAAAATCTTATCTCTGCCCCATGTACTTCAATGGCACCATTGGCATAAATCACGGACTTCATCCTTAGGGATTTGTCAGCATTCCGTGGTCCATTTCATGTGCCAACTAACTTACTTCAAATTCCTTCCCACCATGTACACCATATACCATGGAAGTAGGACTAATGTGGTGTCATGCAATAAGGCGAACACTTGTCAAATTCCCGTTGACATCTACCGATACCCAAAGATGTTATACCCGTTCTAATTCTACTTGCACTACATGCCCAAATCACATCTAACTGAGCAACAATCTGATAACTTTATAGAAATCCATACAAACAACATGTCAGCTCAACTAAGGCTGGTTCCACTTATTTCTGATCCACTCTGAACACATTGTTATGCGTCTAGCATATGATAAAATCTGCATGAAAAGAAAAAGGACAGAAACATACCTGCCAGCTTAACTTGGAGTAGTCTTTGCACACACATCACTTAAAATAGTATCTTCCATCTTAATCGACCGAGAGTAGCTATGATACGAATTGTGTAACACCCCAAATCCGGTTCACACTTGTGAACTAAACTGACATGTTACAGGTCCCGGTTAGATCGGTTAACCTTAACCCAACTCGTACGGATCCAATCTCAGCGTCTTAAGATGAAGATACGACTTGCCATGCAATGATGAATGCATAAAACCCTAACATTATACTACATGGATAACATAACAATCAATTCATACGAAAACAACAATTTCAATAAAATCAATAAAATTTCCAAATTAAAGCGGACAGTGTCTCCTATAAAAATGCAGTTAGGGGTCACCCAGTGAAAATAATATACATACAAAATATATGCATATATAAACAATTTCATTCATACAAAATCTAATCTACTGTATACTCATTTTGAACTTAAGCCTTAGCCCACCTATGCATTCTCTTCATAATTTACATCATATCATCATCTCATACATTTAATCAGATCATCATACTTTTCATTTCCTCCCATTAGTATCAATATAATAAAATCATAAGGAAAATATTAAACATTCAATCACCCAACATGTGTGTGTGTGCAAAAGACCTCATTTCTCCTTCGTCCCGGCTGGCACATCCATCTCATAGTTGTCACCTACATGTAGTACAAAAACGCGTTAGTAACGAGTATTACTGGTCTACAATATAACTAGGATCAACTTAGCTATAAGAACAAACTCTCATATGAATTAAAACAATTATATACTCCTTGTGAACTCTCTAAAGGGCACCTACTGAGAAGCCACTTAGCTGCAGACCTGGTAGCATGCCAAACTATTAGATCTTTTAGTGCTGATGCCTCTCTCGGCATTTTCTTACTTCATTTTTTGGTCTCGAATCGTAAGCGTTCTCCTTACCTCCAAATTTCTCCTGGCCTTTAGCACGAAGGCCGAGTACTCTTAGGAAGTGGCCTTTAGTACCATTTGAACCACAAGTCCAGACATGCGTTGTACTAAACAGTACCCATAAACCTCCACGTTCTCCGGGTGTGTGGAACTCAAACACGGAGTTGTCAGTATCCATCGAGATTGGAATAGTCTGCTCACTAATCCAGAGCCTCCTTTAACTGTCATGGCATCCGCTCATGGTACGTGCCAGTCAATTTCGCCATCTCTCGTCTTACTGAAAACTCAATAAAATTATACATGTAGGCCTGGGAAGGGATTTATAAAATAGGCCAATGGCAACTTACGGTGGATCTTGTTTTTGAAATCATTCTCAAGGGATCTCCTCCTCGAAGTTATTAATCTTGAAAACTATTCGGCTAAATGGCCCGAGTTAAGTACGATCCGATAAAACGCTACTTAACCCGTCTAACAAGTAATAAATGAAACATGAACAGAAGAGAGCGTAAACTAGAGCGAGTCCTAAATGGACCTGGTAGAAGCTCTAAGCGTGTCATAGCGCCCAGGCGGCGAGCTCATATTCCGAACCTACACATCAAATGTAGAAGATAACACCCGCTAAATAAAAGATACATCAAAGTCTTCCTAATTATCACGCACAATGCAATCATCATCGATCAAGCAAATATTACTGTACATAATTCTAACGTTCGACGCGGATGGATCTATAACGACCCTACATTTTTCAATTATTTAGTGTGGGCCTAGATGGCCAGGTGTTACTTAAACAAACTACCAAGTTACTGAATTATAACAATTTAACAACAATGTA
>JAVDBV010085932.1:0-19119 GCA_032619315.1 Piper longum | reverse complement strand
ATCTTGCCACGTGGCACGATCTGGACGCTTGACAACTCATGGCCTAGTGGGGCCCACCTATGGGTACATGCACTATAGATATGGCGGCAAGTTCGGATCGAGACCGTCCGAACTCGCGACCGACTCAAGTCTTGAAATTGGCTCTATAGGAGGGTATCGAGGTAAGAAGGCTAAATAGGCCTCGAACACTGAATCAAATTGGGCTCATAGGGGAATAAATCGAGTGATCTAAACTCCTATGATGCATGCAAATGATGTACCCATAAAATCTCAAACGGATACTAAATGTCGTAATGGCCTAAATGTAGGCCTAAAATCCTGTCTACTACATAAAAACAGATAAATATACCTCAGTATAAACTAATAATTCATGATCTTATAATTTGCATACTCAGCCTCCATAACATGTTCATACGGCCATTTAGGCTCATACTCATAATCTAAAACTAGTTTGGTTCGATCTCGCTCGGACCAACTCGATACTGACCCAAATAGGGAAAACTTAAATCGGGTAAAACCCTGACCCAAAAATGGGGTTTTACATATCCTGTCCAGGTCTGCCCAGCCAACCCAACCCATTTTCCAGCCAGGGTTGGTTCAGGCCATTCGGGTTGGTTTGGTTCAGCTTGATTCGGTCTGGTTCAGCTCGGTTCGGTCCGATTTAGCTCATTTTTGACCGTTTTCGGTAATTCGAGAGCATCTATATTAGTTTACATGCATATTCACATGATTTAGCATGATTTCATGTTATGATAATTTTTCTTTAAATATTATTTTAATTAATTATTTGTTCATTATTATTTATTTATTTATATTTATATGTTTATCATATATGATAAATGTTTATATGATTATTTGTTATTATTAATATTATATTTACTTATGAATGTCAATCTTATTATGGTAACTAAAGTTTATTTCTTTATTTATTTATGTATTAGTTAATTAATTTATTTATTTATTCGTTATGTGTATGTTATTATTTATTTGTAATTAATTATGTATTCTTGTGTTGTATGACTAATATTATTATTATTTTTTATTAATGAATATTAAATATTTATTTATTTATTTTTTTAAAAGTATTAATTACTTAATTAATAATTATTTGATTATTTATTTGCTTACTAACACGAGTATACATGATACTTACACGTGTTTACCTCTGTACGTATATAGTATAATTATATTATTATTTTGTCATTAGTGTATTATTTATGTTCATGATTATTTGTTTATTATTTATCTAATTATCCATAAGTGTAGTTTTCTGTATATTTATTATTTATTATTTAGTATTATTATGTCTCGATTTACGTGCCAAGTGTTTAATTATAAGTTTGTTAGCATTGCTCCTTTATTAGGATGTATTGATGATATGAGCACACACCACGAGCATGCATCATATAGAGACATTAGTTTTTACTTAGCATACTTAGCAGTGGGTTCCGATGTAGGTTTCGGAGTCCGAGCTCGCTGTAGATGTGCAGATACGCTTGGAGCTTGGACCAAAGGTCCGTAGGACTCTCTCTCCCTCTCTGTTTGATTCCTTGTGTATATGGTTTAATCGTATTTTAGACGTAGGATGACATCGAAAGTAGTTTATCGGATCCTTTTGATGTCAGGCCATTTGGCCGTCTTTTTACACATGTTTAATAAAACTGCAAGCATGAGATCCCTTGTTAGTTTTCGAACTTAAGCTCTAGAAATGTATGATATCAGCCTTTTCCCTAAGCCTATTATATAAGTACGCGTTGTTTTACGGATTTCACGAATAAGAGAATAAGTGGTACGGAGATATGTATGGACCGTGTTAGTACTCCTTCAAACCATGAGGTAGTGTAGGTGTATGATGGTACTGCATAATGCAGCGCATTTCCGGAATATGTGGCAGTAATTTAATTGTTCCTTTTGCCATTTGAGTACAGTGGCGGGTGATATGGAAGGTGTGAGGGCGTAAGCGCTGTATGTATGTATGATTATGATTATGAGCCGTGCATGCGAGCCGGCATTTGTTAAGTATGTTTGCTTACTGCCCGGTGTGAGGTATTCTTGAAGTTTGATAAGTGTTCGTGGGTAATGGAATACCCATTTGCCAGATTGTATTAGTTATTTTTCGGACCAGTAACAATCGTTACTGATGGTTTTCATATAATATATGTAGGTTTTGCAAATCCTGTATCGACTTTGGTGGGAGCATAGATGAACGCTACACACACTTGAGCTCAACCTAATATTTACTTTCTTGCATTTATTTATATTTGATGTATTTTGATGTTTATTTGACAATGCCTTCCATTCCCATGACACCAAGAAAGTTGATTTTGATCTAGTTGATCGATCGAGTCGTACCGGCCGACAGCTTTAAATATGACTCGACTCGATCGTAGCATTTCTAATTCGGTTCTTAGGTGAACCGAAATTGGGGTGTTGCATCGGGACTCCGTAATAATTTATAATAAATAGATAAATTAACAAAGAAAATACATTCGTAGATAATTAGATAAATGATTAGTACATAAACATGAACAATACTATAATCATAAAATAATAATATAATAATATTATATAAATATAAAGGAGTACTAACACGGTGCAACAAAACATCCAATCATGCTAAATCATGTTAATATGCATATAAACTAATATAGGAGTTCTCGAATTACCAAAAACGGTGCAACAACGGATGAAAACGATCCAAAATTAGCTGAACCAGACCGAACTAAGCGGAACTAGACCAAACCATAGGTGCTGAACCAACCCGGTCTGGGTTAACTGGAAATGGGCTGGCTTGGGTAGACTTGTGGACATGAACATGGACATAGATGTGCCTGGCGGATTCAGGCATGACCAGGCGGACGCTGTCATAGCCTGGTGGACATGGTCGTGGGAAGCGGGCAAACAGGTCGGGCGGAGGGCTGCCGGTTCCCGTCATCGGAAAACGCCGACAGCGGCATGGCTGGAGTGACAGACGGTCGCGATCGACAGAGGACAGGACGACGAAGATGCTGGTGGTGACGGTCGGAGGAGTCCGGCCACTAGCTGGCCGGAAAACGGCCAGAAACGTGTGGGGTTGCCGCCGAGTGCGGTGACGTTGCCGGCGGCGATCGCGGCCTCGGTGGTCATCATGGGTTGTCTCAAAATGTAGATCTCGCTGAGTGGAAGCTGCGTGGGTGGTTGGATCGGCCGGTGGTGGCTCGCCGGCACCAGAAAATGACCCGAACAGGCGGCGGCATTGGTGAAAACCGATCCCAAAAAGATCGTCTCCGACGGCGACTACGGCGGCGACGGTGGCGATTGTGGGTACGACATGAAAGCCGGCCGTGAGATGATCACGACCATACTGATGGTCTAGCCGGAGGAGGGCCAGGGTGTCGCCGACGGCGAGCTAAAATGTCGGCGGCGCTAAAGGTGGAAAAACCGGAAACAAGAGAAACCCTCAAAATTTATATGGGTAGTTAGGGTTGAGTGGACGGATCAGATTTTGCTACGTGGCACGATCTTAGTGTCCGACAACTCGTGACCTAGTCAGACCCACCTATGGGTATATACATTATAGATATGGACGGAAAGTTCGGATCGAGACCGTCCGAACTCAAAATTGACTCGAGTCCTGAAATTGACTCTATAGGCAGGAATAAAGGAAATAAGATTAAATAGGCCTCGAAACCCTAAACTCAATCATGATGGGCCGAAAGGGGCACAATCAAGTGATCTGAAATTCATAGGCTGCATGCAAATAATGTACCCATAAAATCCTAAACGGATACTAAACGCCGCAACAGCCTAAAATCCTGTCTAACATATACAAACAAATCTTTATACCTCAGTATACACTGATAACTCATAATCTTATTATCTGCATGTTTGGCATAATCAGCCATTATAATATGCTCATACGGCCATCTGGGCCCATACTCATAATTTGAAACTAGTTTGGGTCGATCTCGCTCGTACCAACTTGCTATTGACCCAAATAGGGCAAAACTCAAATCGGGTAAAACCCTAACCCGAAAATAGGGTTTTACAGATTGTGCCCCTGTGGGTCCATCTTGATTGAGTTTAGGGTTTCGCGGCCCATTTAACCTTATTTCCTTCATTTCTGCCTATAGAGTCAATTTCAGGACTCGAGTCAGTTTCGAGTTCGGACGGTCTCGATCCAAACTTTCTGTCCATATCAATAATTTATATACCCATAGGTGAGTCCCACTAGGTCACGAGTTGTTGGATAACCAGATCATGCCACGTGGCAAGATCTCAGCCCTCCACTCATCTTTATCTTCACACATTGATTGGCAGAGTTTCATGATTTTGAAATTTTCCACCCTTACGCCGCCAGCACTTCGACTCGCCGCCGATGAGCCTTCGCCTCGCCCTTGGCCACCAGATTGGTACGACTGTGACCACCACACGGCCGGCTATCCGTCCGTACCCACGATCGCCACCAGCACCACCTTTGTTGCCGTCGGCAACGATGTTTTCTCAGACGATTTTCCGCCGCCGTCGTCACCCTTTCTTGCTATTTTCTGGCGCCGGCGAGCCACCACCGGCCAATCCGAGCACCCACGAAGCGTCCCCACAGCTAGATCTACATTTTGAGACAACCCACGACGACCACCACGGCCGTGATCGCCGCTAGCAACGTCGTCACAACCGGCGAAAACACCACCCCTTTCCGACCCATTTCCAGCCACCTATTGGCCAGACTCCTCTGATTGCCACCACCATGATGCTCCTCGTCCTCTCCTCTGTCGATCCCGACCGGCGGCCACCACAGCCATGCCGCTGTTGCTGTCCTTCGGTGACGGGCACCGCCACCCGTTTACCCGGTTCACGGTCCTCTTGCCCGCAACCACGTCTGCTAGCCCATATCCATATCTGAGTCCAAGTCCGTCTGTCCTGTCTAGGTCCGCCCAGCCAAGCCAACCCATTTTCCACCCCGGGTTGGTTCAGGCCATTCGGCTTGGTTTGGTTCGACTCAGTTCGGTCTGGTTCAGCTCAGTTTTAGCCCATTTTCGATTGTTCTTCGTCCGTTTTTGGTAATTCGAGAACCGTTACATTGGTTTAGATGCATATTCACATTGTTTAACATGATTGAAAGTTATGATAAATTTTTTTTAATTATTATTTTTTTAATTAATTATATTTATTATTATTTATTTATTTTTATTGATATCTTTATCATATAAGATGAATGTTCACATGATTATTTGTTATTATGAATATTATATTTACTTATGAATATTAGTCTTATTATGGTCACTAAAATTTATTTATTTATTTATTTATTAGCTTATTTATTTATTTATTCGTTATGTGCATATTATTATTTATTTATATTTAATTATGTATTCTTGTGATGAATGACTATGATGTTATTAATATTTATTATTAATGAGTATTAACTATTTGTTTATTTATTTATTGAATTGTTATATATTTATTTATTTATACGTTTACTAACAAGAGTGTAGACTGATACTTACTCGTGTTCATCTTAATATTTATATAGTATAATTATATTATTCTTTTATGATTAGAGTATTGTTTATGTTTATGTACTCACTATTTATCTAACTATCTGTGAATACATTTATTTGTTTATTTATTTATGTATTAGTTATATTATGTCTCGATTTGCGTGCCACATGTTTAGCTATAGGTTTCTTAGTATCATTTTCTTGTTATGATGTGTTGATGATATGAGCACACACCACGAGCATGCATCATATAAAGACATTAGTTTGTTACTTAGCAGTAGGTTCTGATGTAGGCTTCGAAGTCTGAGCTCGCCGTAGATGTGTAGATACGCTTGGAGATTGGACCACAGGTCCGTAGGACTCTCTCCCTCTTTGCTTGACTCCTTGTGTGTCGAGTTTGATCGTATTTTATACGTAGGATGACATCGGCGGAGTTTTATCGGATCCCTCCGATGTTGGGTCATTTAACCGTGTTTTATACACAAGTTTAATAAAACTACAAGGATGATATCCCTTGTTGGTTTTTGAACTTTAACTCTAGAAATTTATTATACAAGCCTTATCCCTAAGCCTATTACATAAGTACGCGCTGTTTTACGGAGTTCACGAATAAGAGAGCGAGTGGTATGGAGATATGTATAGACCGTGCTCGTACTCCTTCAAACCATGAGGTAGTGCGGGTGTATGTTGGTACTGCGTAATGCGGCTCATTTCCGGAATATGTGGCACTAACTTAAATGTTCCTTTTGCCACTTGAGTACAATGGCGGGTGATATAGAAGGTGTGAGGGCATAAGCGCTGTATGTATGTATGATTATGATTATGAGCCGTGCATGCGAGCCGGCATTTGTTAAGTATGTTTGCTTACTTCCCAGTGTGAGGCATTCTTGAAGTTTGATAAGTTTTCGTGGGTATTGGAATACCCATTTGCCAAATTATATTAGTTATTTTTCGGACCAGTAACATTCGTTACTGACAGTTTTCATATAATATATATAGGTCATGCAAATCCTAAGTCGACTTTGGTGGGAGGACAGATAAATGCTACACAAACTTGAGCTCAACCTAATATTTACTTTCTTGCATTTATTTATATTTAATATTTATTTGACAATGTCTTCCATTCTCATGACACCAAGAGGGTTATTTCGATCTATTTGATCAATCGAGTCGTATCGACGAACAGGTTTAAACATGACTCGACTCGATCACAACATTTTAGATTCGGTTCTTATGTGAACTGAAATCGAGGTGTTACAATTACTTTTATTTATGTTATATGTGTTTTGACGTGCATTTAATAATGTCTTCCATTCTCATGGCACCAAAAAGGTTGTTTTGATCTATTTTATCAAATGAATCGTACCGACCGACAACTTTAAACATGACTCGACTCAATTAAAACATTTATGATTCGGTTCTTAAGTGAACTGAAATTGGGGTGTTACAAGAACCATGTTAGGTGTTAAGCATCCCATGCATATATTGTGTGCTTGTTGTTCCGTCTTAAAAACATCGAGAGTAGATCCCTTCCACTATGGTTGGGTTGTTTAAATTAATTAAGTTAAGAATGGTTTGGTCTACAATAACATTTCTAAATCGATTTGAGAGTGAACTCGATTCGGAGTGTTACAGAATTTGTAAGAGCCTACTCAACATTAATAACTCAAGTGGTTAGAGCTATGGACTTGCTTAGCTATAAAAGGTGGAAGATAAGCTTTTGGTGAGAGCTTTTGTTGATTAGAATCGCACATTCAAGATTGGTTGAAGTGCTCTAAGTGGTAAAATGTTCACTTAAGTTTGTTGGTCGAAAGTTTTAGTTGTTTGTTTATTTATTTATTTTGTTGGTTTCATTTTTGGGTAGAACCAATGGGCGTGAGGCTAGGTCGAACCTTAATGGATAGCCTTTAGGAGAAGAGTGGGTTCCTAGTAGATAACATTGTATTTTTTATATTCCTGATTCATCGTGAGAAAGTGGAGAGATATTTTTTAAAGGGAGAAGTCGGGTGTTCAGTTCTTCGTATCTTCTCTCTCCCTCATCTTTATAATCCTTCAAGCTTTTTTTTTCTCTACTCTATTTTCTTATTTTTTCGGAGTCCATAATTTTCTTTGTAAGTTCTTTTTTTTTTGTTCTTTTCCTTTCTTCTTCATGCATGTAGAATTCATGTTTAGGTGTTGTTTTTACTCTTTTGTTGGTGGGTTACGTGATCTACTGTCCTACCACCTTGTTACTTGATTTTTTGGGAGGATAGACATACGTATTATATATTTTGTGTTGTTTAGCTTTTATTTGATATTTTTGCTTCTTGTTGTTTAGTAGATTTAATGAATTTTTTACTGTATATTAATAATATGATTAATTTCTTTGGCTGTATTAATTAATACAAATAATATTATTATTTTGTATTATGATAAGTATTATTGGCGTTAATTCATTATTTGTTTTGTATGTAAATTAATATTGGCATAATATTAATTACTGTTTACTCAGTTAATTAATAAGTATATATAATCCTATCGGTAATATAATTATTTCATGTTATTATTGTGTGTCAATATATATTCGAATAAATTAATGATTTTTATATGTTGTATATAAATTTTTATTATCTATTAATTAATGAATTATATTTTAATTTATTTATAAAATTGTTATGATTAATTTAGATTATTTTTTAAAAAAATCTTTGCTTACCTAAGTCGCTAATATGTAAACGAGACCTTGATGATTAAATTAATAACCAATTTATGCCTACAAATAATCATGGTTGGGAAAAGAAACTTTATTAACCTATAGGCAGTCTGATATTATTATATTAATTAATTGTTGATAATTGATTTATATGTTATAAGTTTATGAATAAATATGAGTAGTTATAAGTGGTTAATGAAGTAAGGTTTTCCCCATTATCCTCAATACAATACTAATTAACAACACGTCAACTATAAAATAATTCTTATTATGTTATGTTCAAACCTTAAAAATTAAGGACGAATGTAAAACTCGGGCTATTCTCCCCATGGTTTTAGTTTTTGTTCGGTCGTGAACTAGATTGAGTTGCTTATTTGACCCTTTTGCCGCGTATTTATGTATCGTATGTATGAGTTGTCCTAACCTTAGTTTCTTCATCTTTAATGCCCCAGTCGGACACTATGCGCCCAACCTTTTTATGTTCGGTTTGATTGAGTCGAGTCTAGCTAGACCTTATGTCCCAGTTCCCCTCATGTCTTGTCACTTTTTGAGTGTTGTGGTTGTGCTTGTTTCGCGTGTTTCATGTGGAAAGACATAAAATGATGTGAGCATTGGACACAAAAGGCATCGTGCTAGTGCCTTTGCACCTAGACATAGTTTGAATTTGAAGGTCAAGTTCAGACTAGGGACACCAAGATCTTGTCAAAGCGCCCTTATGTCGTAACTTGCTTTATTTATAGAATTTTTTTCCATGTTATATTTATTTATTTATTTCATAAAGCATAAATTCATTTCCCCCTTTTTCTTTTTAAAATTCAAATATTAACACACCTCTTTAGGTATGGCACCCTTGCCCATGACATCACCTATCCAACCACCCTTTTTTCTTTTTTTATAAAACCCATTCACTCCACCCCAATGTAACGACCCGTCACTTTTCAATTATTTAATTGGTTCTAGATGGCCAGGTGTTACTTAAATAAACTACTAAGTTGCTGAATTATAACAATTTAATAACAATGTATAAGATTGGTTCCCACTGTCTAGGACCGTTTCCCAGTAGCCACACATATTTCTCAATACAAATTAAAAGGGAGTCCTCATATTTATCTTGCTCCATGCTCTAGCTGTCAATGGCTTCTCCCACCTAATTTCATATCTGCACACCTACGGAGGCAATTCCGCGTTAGTGATTACAACACTAAGTAGTATAATAGATAAAATAAGTCAAGTACAGTCCACTAGTTCCCTATGTTCATTTTAATATGCGGTGGAGCGATACCACTATACACCCCGACCGTAGCCTTTTTGTGGGGAGGCTATCAACTACACTCCAGTACCAGTGTCACGAGTACCCTGGCCGGAGCTTTTTTGTGGGGTGTCTATCACTGGGTGATTGCTACGCCCGTTTGTGGGGGAGCTCTCACAATCTATTTCTAGGGTAAGTGCCTTACACACCCCGGCCGTAGCCTTTTTATTGGAGTGGCTATCACTAGACCGAGGTGATTACTATGCCCCGTTTGTGGGGATGCTCTCACTATCAGTTTCTAAGGTAAGTGTCTTACACACCCCGACCGTAGCCTTTTTATTGCGGTGGCTATCACTAGACCCAGGTTATTACTAACGCCCTGTTTGTGGGGAAGCTCTCACTATCAGTTTCTAGGGTAAGTGCCTTACACACCCTGGCCGTAGCTTTTTTATGGGGAGGCTATCACTAGACCCAGTGCGAGTGCCTCACACACCCCGACCGTAGCCTTTTTCTGGGGAGGCTTTTCACTGTACTTCAGTATGATGGAGGAATCGCTCTGTCTCACTCACCCCAACCGCAGCCTTTCTTTGGGGCGGTTATCATTACTCCAAAACAATATCGGTGCATTACACGATTTACATACATAGTACAACCCCGTGTCGGACTGAGTCAATTCCTTGACCCCAGTTGCACTCTGTGCATGGTGGTCAAATCTTGGCTCAGGTCGACCTAGGCTACCAACAAGGAAAGTACGATGTTCTACCTATTATACGTACCTGACTTATGATTTCGTCCGACTATGATCCGCTAACCCTAATCTAAGTGAAAGCATAAAATTATACAGTAGTATAATTTTATTTGCATGAACCTACATGCAACTAAATGATATGCCATATTAAATATTTCATCTTCTATAATTCTGTTAAGATAATTTATTATTCATATGACATACTCCTTTAAGTCATACTTCACATTTTAAATTAATTATCTAAATCATAATTCTCCCTTGACAATTAATAAAATAATTATTAATTTATAACTAAGAATTTAATTACTATTTTTGGTATATTTTTTAACTAATTTTTATTATCTTAATTTAAGGATATTCTTAATAAAATTATTTTAATTTATTTAATTTAATAAAGGTTCAATTTTTATACGATTATAATTTATTAACCCCTCGATTTAATTTAACCACTTGTAACAAGCCGATTAATTATTAACTGTCTATTACGACCGTATTTTATTATTTGTGGCAACTTCCATATATTAATTTATTAATTTAGCCACTTAACTCATAACCTATTAGAATAATTATTTTTATAGATTTATCACTAGTTAATATTATTTTAACTAGAACCATGTCGAGTCAACCCGTATTTACGAAACTGCCATCTTCTTCTTCCCCAACTCTCTCCAAAACAGAGCTGTAAACGTGTGTTTTCCGACACACTGTTCGTCGTCGTCAAGCCACCATCGGCCAAGCAATCACCGTGAATCAACTCACCTCCACAACAGCTTTGATCCCGACTAGGTTTTTTGGCCGCTGCCTCTCGGTCATGCCCAAAATATCAGCCTGAAATCATGATTCCGTTCACGTTCGTCCTCTGTTTTGAGCTCTGTTTTCGCCACCAAAACAGATCCGTCCTTCATGCACCAACCAGCCCAGACCTCTTCTCCTTCAACCCCCAAAACCAAACCACATCTCCATCCACTGCAACCTTCCCCACCAAGCTAATTGGATGCCCAAAAATCCAAACTTTACAGCAGCTCCCCAATGGCGACCTTGTCCTGCACCACCAAGGTGACCCTCTCCCATGGTGACCCTGCGTCTGGCCAGCAACACCACCCAATATGACCCTGACCTGCACCCAAGGCGACCCAGTTTCTGGCCAGCAGCACCGCCCAACCAGTCCCCTCCTTTCAGCACAATGACCCAACACAAGGAAAAGAGAAACCCACGCCGTTGCTGATTGCAACACCATGAGTTTGTGACTCCCTTGCCATAGTGCTGCCGCTGCAAGTCAGCAGGTCGTGCTGCCTTCTTGGCATGTAATTTCAATGGAAATTCAATCTATCTACATCACCTCATGCACAAGGATGTTGATGCAGCAACTTGGACAGCAAATGCTCATGATTTCATGCAACAGCCGTCACTTACAATCCATGGACCGATTTTTAGTTGTTATTTGAGTTTAGTTCTTCTCTTTCTTGTTGATTTAAAACTTTAATTCCATGATTATCAAGTTTATTTTTCAATTCTCATATATGTATGGATGAAAACATAGAAAAAGAAGAGGAAAATTGTAAAACCCGGGCTATCGGCCTGAGGGTTTTTACTGTCGGTTCGGTTGTTACCTGAATCAAGTTAGTAGGGTCTGGCCCTTCTTGCCGTAGTTTATATATGATATGTTGTAAATTGCCCGGCCTTAGCCTCCTTCAGCGTTCAGAACGTCTATTTGGATGCGGCACGCCCGGTTTTTTTTATTTTGGTCCAATTTAATCATGTATAGTAAGATGTTAGGATTGTGTCCCTCGCGTGTCTTTTGTGTATTTGCCATGTTTTTGATAACCTTTTGGACCGCCCTAACCCCTTTTGGGACCTACAGTTCAGTTCCCGAAGTGGACCCGATTACTTTAGGGTAAAAAAAAAAACCTATGTTTTTGGCTTTAAGATAACCCAACCCATACCACTTTTAGCTAACCAACCCACTTTTAGATAACCCAACCCAACCTATACACCTATATTATGGCACCCATACCCCTATTGGTATGACACCCATACCCCTTAGGTATGACACCAATACTCTATAGGTATGACACCTATACCTCTAGAGGTATGGCACCCAAACCTCTATGACATCACCAAGCAAACCCATGCCTCTTTAGGTATGGTGCCCATGCATATGACATCACAACCCTTTTTCTATAAAATCCACCCCTTCCATCACCTTTTCACCTCCAACCAATTCTTCCACTCTCCTTGGCCTCCTTCTTCCTCTTTAGAGCTCCAAGCAACCCCTTCCACGTTCCTAACATCCTTGGGTGGTAGGCTTTGAGGTTGGATGCCTCAAAAAACCTCCCCTTTGTCTTCACTCGTTAGCATCAGGTCTGGACTGCCACTACTTCTTATTGTTTGATGTGTATTGCTTGTATGATTCAATTAAATGTTTTAATACTATTTTTAACATGTATATTGGAATGTTAGGAGAATTTTGAGTACCCATTTATTGTATTTAGCTAAGTAAATAAATAGATATTATTTTTATAATGCATGTAGGTAACTGATATGTACCATTTTCGTATAAAAATCATATCTTTCCATTCTAATTTTCCATTTACACGATCCTTATTTTGTTTCACTCACAACAAGTATATCTATAACTTTTATGTTTGGTGTTTTACCTGTCATGCCCTAGAATATCCATGTATGAGGGTAAAAACTGAGGAAAGGTGGCGACTTGGACAAGTATAGTGATATAAGTGCTCATTTCTCCAATTTTTACTCTCTTTATTTATATGATCTGTTGATACACATCATGCCATATTTTGCATGGTAATCATAAGAGTTATTTTTACAATTTTAATTATAATATAACGACTAAATAATCATGAACATAACCCTTAAGTACGCCTTGTATTTACTGTGTGTTTATAACTATGAGCATGATCTGTGATTGTGTGGTATTTTAGGCCAAATATTTTAAAATAATTAAATCTCATAAAATTATATGATACTTAAATAGTTGTATAACTTAAATATATAAAATATTGGACCGTTTAAAAATCATATAGATAAGTTTAATAGGTTGTTACTGAGTTAGTGTAAAGATGCTAGGTGAAAACCCTAGTTTTTCACTCCAGTTTGAAATTACCTTAAAATAGGGTAAAGGAGTTGGATTTTATTAAAACTTGGTAAATACCTTACCATATGTTTCATTAGAATTATTATTAAATTTTGGACTATTTGGGCAGGTTTTCAGTTTTATTTATGAAATTCAAATCCATTAAGGTTCAGATAGCTCCAGAAACAGCCCATCTAGTGACCCAAATTGTAAAATATACTTAGGCTCATATACAAAGTAAATTTGAACTTAATATAACTGGGATCAAAATCAGTGTGTTAGCTATGTAGGACCACTGACCCAACCCTATTTGGAGTCGTCTATCCCATGAACCAACGGTTACAAAATTGGTGCATAGCCCAAGGATACTGTTCCAGCACCATGGCGCCGAATTTGATGGGCATCATTCCACTTGATTGGCTCATGGAACATCCATGGTAAAATTTATCAATGAACCTTACAGTGTAAGGGACAACTCATATAAAGTTAGGCCCATTTGTTGGGGCCTGTCCGAAAAATCGTATGGTGAGCCCATTCGATTAAATACCACAGAATTGATTAAATCTCACTAAGTGAACATGAAACCAAAACCATAAGTAAGTTATCTAATAAGGTTTAACACTTCACTTATGACCTAATTAAGAGAATTAAGTGTTGAGCTTGTGTTGAGGCTTTGCCTTGTTTTGCGTGCTGATGTGACCCGATTCTTATTCAGTTCCATCTCCATGCTCGGTATCACGGGTGAGCTCACCGACTATAGTACGGAGCTCAACTCACACATGTCCGTAGGACTCCCCTCTGCTTGATCTCTGCTTGACTCCTTGCATGTCGAGTTTAACCGTGTTTTAGATGTAGGACGACATCGGTGGTGTTTTATCGAATCCCTCTGATGTCGGGCCATTTAGTCGTGTTTTCTACACATGTTTAATAAAACTACAAGGATGAGACCCCTTGTTGGTTTTCGAACTGAAGCTCTAGAAATATATGATATCAGCCTCTTCCCAAGCCTAATATATAAGTACGTGCAATTTTATGGATTTCACGAATAAGAGAGTGAGCGGTATGGAGATATGTATGGACCGTACTAGTACTCCTTCAAACCCTGAGGTAGTGCGGTGTATGAGGGTACTGTGTAACGCAGCACATTTCCGGAATTTGTGGCACTAACTTAACTGTTCCTTTTGCCACTCCCGTGGCGGGTGATATGGAAGGTGTGAGGGCGTAAGCGCTGTATGTATGTATGTATGAATATGATTATGAGCTGTGCATGCGAGCCGGCAATTGCTTAAGTATATTTGCTTACTGCCCAGTGTGAGGCATTCTTGAAGTTTCATGAGTTTTCGTGGGTAATGGAAGACCCATTTGCCAGCTTGCTATTTTACCAGTAGTTATTTGGACCAGTAATCAAATTTATTTGATTACTGACGTTGTTTTCTACTATATGTAGGTGAGGTTCCCTGGTGTTGGCCGGCCTAGGTGCATGGATCAAATGGCAAAGTGGCCGTGGTGGAAGGGGCCCTATGTTATGTTGTTTGCTTTAAGCCTTATTTTTTTTGTGTGACTATATGACGGGCATATGCCATGACTATGTGAACCTTACATGATTCAAATGTATGTTATAATGATTATGTGGACATGTTTTATCTTTATAATATTATATTTTGTTGTGGAGTTATAATACTTTCGGGCAAGGCTAACCATCATTAGCAAGGTATATAGGCCCCAAAGTCCTGGAACATGACAAGGAGCTAAGACAGGTACACAAAATGTATTTGGCTGCAGCTGTTTGTGTATTAGACTAACGTGGGTGGAGGAGCTTACGGTTCACACCACTTGAAGACCCACGTGAAGTCCGGGTATTAGGGTTTGATGTCCTGATACTCGATGATGTTGTGTAATTCTTTAACGCTTTAATTATTACTCGCATAGGGTATGTGGGATAGGTAACCATGACCCTTGTTTATATACTTGCATCACCTTCATGTAACTAATAAGTAGACCTAAGCCAATCACTTGAACTAAGTAGTAAGAATATGATACGCGCAACAACATGCAACCTCAAAACTGTAGCGGGAGGTGTGCTTCTTCTACAGTTGGGAGTGATCATCACATTTTTAAAGTCACCGCTCATAGTCGTAGGGTAGGTTCTACCTCTGTTACGACTAGGAGTGTTTATATAGGAATCCTTTTACTCTAAGATCCACCTTTGTAGTACAAACTCTGCATGCATTCTATGAAAACCAAACATGGTGTCTATCTTAAGCCTCCACTGAGGGTTGAGATCCGCTTCCGTAAAGTCTGTACGCGATAGTCCAATGAGTAGCTTCTAAATTATAATATCACGATTCGGTCTATCATGTTGGGCCGAATTGGGGTGTTACAGGTTCAGCTTGGTTCGGTCCGGTGTAGCTCATTTTGGACAGTTTTCGTCCGCTCTTGTGCCGTTTTTGGTAATTCGAGAACTTCTATATTAGTTTATATACATATTCACATGATTTAACATGTTTGGATATTATAAGTATTTTTATTAATTATTTTATTTATTTATTTATTTATTAATTAGTTTTAATTTCTTATTCTTTATATATATTTTCTAATTATGATAAATGATTATCAGACTAATTAATTTTATTGATAATATATTTATTCATAAGTATATTTTTATTCATCTTTATCTGGTATTGATTAATTAATTGATAATTAATTGTTTTCTTGTTCAGGTTGTTATTTACACGTATGTAGTCATATCTCCGTATATTTAATATTTATATTAATATTTTCCATGAATAGTAAATATTAGTACATTATTTATTTAATTATTTATTATTTATCATTAATAATTATATATTTACTTATTAATATTAGTCTTATTTATGGTAATTAAATTATATTTATTTATTTATTTATTTATCTATTCTCATGTATGTTATTATGTATTTGTATGTCATTATATATTCTTATATTGTATAATTATGATATTATTTTATGATTAAAGTATTATTTATGTTTATCTATTTATTACTATTTAACTATCTAAGAATGTATTTATTTCTTTATTAATTACTATTTATTATTATTATGTCTCGATTTATGTGATGTATGTTTCGCTGTAAGTTTATTTAGTACTGTCTTATTTATTAAGATGTATTGATAATATGAGCACAAACCACATACATGCATCATATAGGGATGTTAGTATTTTACTTAGCAATGGGTTCCAATGTAGGCTTCGGAGTCCGAGATCGCCGTAGATGTGCATAAACGCTTAGAGCTTGGACCATAGGTCCGTAGGTGTAACACCCCGATTTTGGTTTATTTAAAGCTGTCAGTCGGTATGACTCGATCGATCAACTAAATGGAAATAACCCTCTTGGTGTCATGAGAATGGAAGACATTGTCAAATAAACATCAAAATACCTCAAATATAAATAAATGCAAGAAAGAAAATTTAAGGTTGAGCTCAAGTATGTGTAGCATTTATCTGTCCTTCCGTCGAAGTCGATACAGGATTTGTTAGACCTACATATATTATAAGAAAACAGTTAGTAACGAATATTACTGGTCTAAAAGTAACTAATACAATCTGGTAAATGGGTATTCCATTACCAACGAAAACATGACTACGCATGCACGGTTCATAATCATAATCGTACTTACATACAGCGCTTACGCCCTCACACCTTCCATATCACCCGCCACTGCACTCAAATGGCAAAAGGAACAATTAAGTTAGTGCCACATATTCCGGAAATGCGCTACATTACGCAGTACCATCATACACCCGCACTACATCATGGTTTGAAGGAGTACTAGCACGGTCCATACATATCTCCGTACCACTCATTCTCTTATTCGTGAAATCCTTAAAAACAGTGCGTACTTATGTAATAGGCTTAGGGATGAGGCTTGTATAATAAATTTCTGGAGCTAAAGTTTAAAAACCAACAAGGGATCTCATCATTGTAGTTTTATTAAAATTGCGTATAAAACACGACTAAATAACCCGGCATCGGAGGGATCCAATAAAACACCGCCGAAGACGTGCTACGTTTAAAACACGATTAAATCTTACACGCAGGGAGTCAAGCAGAGAAGGAGAGTCCTACGGACCTGTGGTCCAAGCTCGAAGAGTACATCGGAACCCAATTCTAAGTATGGTAAGTAAAAACTAATGTCTCTATATGATGCATGCTCGTGGTGTGTGCTCATGTCATCAATACATCACAACAAAGAAAACAATACTAACAAACCTATAAATAACATGTAGCACGCAAATCGAGACATCATAATAATTAATAATAAATAGATAAATGGGCAAAGAAAATACATTTGTACATAGTTACATAAATAATAAGTACCTAAACATGAACAATACTCTAATCATAAAAATAATAATATAATAATACTATATAAATATACCGGTAAACAAGAGTAATTATCAATATATCCTCGTGTTAGTAAAAATATAAATAAATAAATAAATCTATTATAATTCAATAAATAAATAAACAAATAGTTAATACTAATTAATAATGACTATTAATAATATCATAGTCATACAACACAAGAATACATAATTAATTACAAATAAATAATAACATACGCATCACGAATAAATAAATTAACTAATAAATAAAGAAAAAAATAAATAAAATTTAGTGGCCATAATAAGACTGATATTCATAAGTAAATATAATATTAATAATAACAAATAATTATGTAAACATTCAACTTGTATGATAAACATATGAATAAAAATAAATAAATAATTAATTAATTAATTAAAATATTAACTAAAGAAAATTCATCATAACATTCAATCGTGTTAAACAATGTGAATATGTATCTAAACTAATGTACTGGTTCTAGATTTACCGAAAACGGTGCAATAACGGACGAAAACGGTCCAAAAATGAGGTGAACCGGACCGAACCAAGCTGAACGAGACCGAATCAAGCTGAACCAGACCAACCGGAACGGCCTGAACCAACCTGGGCTGGAAAATGGGTTGGGTTGGCTGGGAGGATCGCGGATGCAGTCGCGGGGTAGTGGATAAGATCGTGGGTAGGCGGACACGGTCGCGGGTAAACGGGCTGGACAGGGTTGGCGGTGCCCGTCGTCGGAAAACGGCCACGGCGGCATGACTGCGGCGGCCGCCGGTCGGGATCGACAGAGGAGAGGACAGGGAAGGTGATGGCGGTGACGATTGGAGGAGTCCGGCCACTGGCTGGTCGGATGTAACACCCCAAATCCGGTTCACCCTCATGAACCAAACCGGCATGTTAGAGGCCCCGGTTAGGTCGGCTAACCCGAACCCAACGCGTGCGGATCCAATCTCGGCATCTTAAGACGAAGATATAACTTGTCATACATGCACAAATGTGTAAAACCCTAGCAAGATACTACATGGACGACTTAGCAATCAATTCATATGAAAACAACAATTTTAATAAAATGAATAAAAATTCCAATTTAAAACAGACAGTGCCTCCCTTAAAAATGTAATTAGAGGCCACCCTATCACAACCACACATACCATATATATACACACATATATAGCACATCAATGTCCACACACAAGTCTAATCTACTATATCTGCATCTTGGGTCTCAGCCCACCTGTACATCATCCATGCTTCTCATCATATCATACCATCTTGTCTTAGCACTTTATCAAATCATCATACTTTTCATTACCTCACATCAGTTCGATTATAATAAAAGCATAAACGAAATATTAAACAATCATTCACCAAACATATGTGTGTGTGCAGAAGACCTCATTGCTCCTCCGTCCAGCTGGCACATCCATCTCGTACTCGTCACCTACATATAGTAGAAAAACATCAGTAA
>JAVDBV010085927.1:0-11497 GCA_032619315.1 Piper longum | reverse complement strand
CGAATATATATATATATATATATATTCGGATTTTGGCCAATTTCTTTTGCAGCTTTCAAGTCCATGGTTCTTTGTTTTCTTGGGGAACTATGTTTTATATATGGTTCAAAATGTCGGGGACTCGTTGATGGGTGGGATGACCTTAAAGCAATGGAGATGTGAGTTGTCGTGCATTTACAGAGTACCACATGGCAAGATATGGTTCGGCCAGGTCAGTCCTAGCATTGGCCAACCATATATTAGGAGATTTTCTCTAGTATTTTCATAATATTTTCTACCCCTAGTGCCGCTGGCACTTTGGGATGCCCAGACCACTACCATTGTGATTGAATATCGACCCAGGCCAGCTCCTGCACTGGCACCACCACATTGGCAGCTGGAGACGACTATTTGTTTGTTGTTTCTCACTGTTGGCGTAGCTGTTCGAGCCTTCCGGTGCCAATGAGGTCTCTCCTACAAAGCCAACTACCCAGATTGACTTCTCCCACCATGACCGATATTTTGAGACCACCCTCAACCCTTGCTGCTGGTGACATCATCATATTTGGTGGCGTTTTTCCCACTTTCAAGGTAATTTTTGGTGCCAACGAGCCTCCTCTAGTGAGGTCAACACCAAGATAGTTTCCCCTCATTGAGTCTTTACATTTGAATCCAGCCCCAACCTTAGCCATAGTAGCAATCACCGCCATCGACTCCACCTAACCTAGTGGCGATCCCTCCTATTCATAGTCTTTACTCCATCAGTCACCACCACCACCATGTTTCTCATTGCCTTGGGCCATTGATCGGGACCGGTACCAATCCTTGCTCCCTACCATTGCCATTTTCTGACAATGGGCACTGGTAGCGCCCATTGTGCCCGTTTAACCGCCCCAGCCTATCGTGTCCATCGACCAATTCATGTCCACCTAGTTCTTTCCAGCCTTATTCGTGTTTGTTTCTTGTGTTCGTGTCCATGACCCAGCCTAGCTAACTGAGTTGCCCAGCTCGCCCAAGAGCTTGACTAGGCCAAGTTGACTCAGTTTGACTTGCCCAATTGACTCGGTAGCTCATTTTGACCCAGTTTTGCCCTTTTTGTCTATTTTTCGTTCATTTTTGGTAATTCGAGATTTATTTGTTTTTTTTTGTATTCATTATTGTTCATTTCTTGTTATTTATTTATTTGTCGTACATGATGCATGATTATATAATTATTTATTATTATTGATGATAAAATTACTTATTAATATTAATCTTATTCGTATTAATTAAATTTTAGTTATTTATTTATTTAGTCGCCCACACGTATGTTATTATTTGATTGTCTTTAATTACATATTCATGCATTTGATAGCTATATTGTTATTATTAATGATTAATTGATGTTAACTATTTATTTATTTATTTATCAAATTATTATTTATGTGTTTATTATTTACTCACATATGTGCTATTATTTAGTCGCATTTAGTTGTATATTTAGTTGGTGTTATTTATATTATTATTGTTATTTATTACTTATTACTTTTCTTGACATTACCTGTCCACTATTTTTTAGTATTATTCTTTTATTTATTTGACTTATATTATTTATCTGTTTGTTTATTACTTGCACATGCTTCATTTTGCTTGCTAGACATTGTTCATTTATTTCCTTTGCATTGCTTATAATTTGTGATATTATTGTTGATGTCAGTATATACCTCACTCATGCATCATATATAGTTATCAGTTTTTTACATAAGAGTGGGTTCCGATGTAGGTTATGGAGTCTGAATTTGTCGTAAATGAGCCGATGCATTTAGACTTTGACCACAAACCATTATGATTCTTCTTAGATTTACCACTTTACTCTATCATTAATTTGATTCAAGAGCGTGAGACGTATTAAATGGTTGTTTTATTGGACTCAGCTAATACTAATCATTTAGCTATATTTTACTTCTATGATTAATAATCATTGAGGATAAGATCCTTCATGTTGTTTTCAAATTTAGTTCCACCTCATGTTGTCTTCAGGCTTACTTATTTGATTCCCTTCCCAACCTTATATATAATTTTTATTGAGTTTTTAGTAAAATAAGAGTTGGTGAATTTGACCTTACGTATATTGTGAGCAGGCGCATACATAAGTCGCAGTTGGCTCTAGATTAGTGAAAGAGTTATTTTATTCCCAAGGGATTTTAACATCTTTACTTCTTGAGCTTCCTCACACCTCTATTTAGATTTGTAATATTAAAGGGTATTGAAGGCGACTACCTAAAAGTGCTTAGCCCTTGTGTTGTGAGCTAGTTATTATATGGAGGTTTAGAGATGGCATAGGTTATGTATTTTTTCTCGAGAGTGAGATCAGATATTACCGAGAAAGGCATTTGTCGAGAGTAGCATAACACTAGTTTAGTTCCAGATGCTATCAAGTCTGCGGCTTGATGACTCCTCAATAAATACTCTTTGATTGTTTTCATAAAGATTATATATAATTTTCATTCCTTGTGGAATATCAGATTCTACTTATTAGTTTGTGTTAGTTATTTTTCAGACTAATAACATTCCTTAATGATATTTTTCTTATTATATATGTAGGTCTTATATTCTTATATATTGGATCAGCTTTGGTGGAAAGATAGATAGATACTACACATATTTGATCTTAGTGCGCCGTTATTTTTTTATTGTTTTTTTATGTGTGTTTAATGTGTGTTCATATATTTACTTGATGTATCACAATGTGTCTTCCTTTCTCGAGTTGCCAAGAGAATTGTTTAGATTCATTTTTTGTTTGAGTCTAATAGATTAATTGATTTAAGCATGACTCGACTCGATCGTAATAGTTCTAATCCAATTTTTACGTGAACAAGAATTGCGGTGTCGCACATTAGATCTAACCACTACGAAGCTCTGGCCCAACTAGTCATTATCGGGGCATCATTTGGATTAGGTTTGTTTTTTTTATATTTTTGATCCATTAATCCTCACTTACTGATGGTATTTGGGATAATTTTAGTATTTTTTTAATTTTTTATACATACACTTTAATGAAATAAGAATTCAAAATTGACCTCCAAAACAATGTAAAATTTAATTAATCAAAGTACAATAAAAATAAAAAAAATAAATTATTATAATTTATTTTCTCATTCAGATTCATCTTTAATGTTTATCTAACCTACGACATTAAATTATAATAATTTATATTATCATTATTAACCAAAAATTCAGCTATAAAATTAATTTTTTGTGTATATATATATATCGTGACATCTTAAATATTATGCATTCATAAATGATCCCCGAAAACATACATTTTATTATATCACGATAACTTCACCTAAATAGTCTTACAAATATTATTTTTTACTCAGAAATAAAAAAAATCTTTTTTCAAACACGTGGTGTTGTAGAGGATGGTTAGTTCTGGTCGTCAAGATTTAGTCAAGTAACCATATAATCAACATAAGGTTTAGAATAGCCAAGCGTAATTTTTGCATATTTGAAATATGAAATCTAACATTATAAATTAATAATCTAATAAATTTATAACCTTCAATTCCCAGAACATAAAAAAAAAATCTTATAATAGGAATACAAACAATTTCTCAGAAATGACAGAAGCAAGATTTTTAATGGTTAGGTTTAGAATATTAGTGCTTAATTTGCGCATAAGTTCACATAGAAAACTGCATTATCGTCTAAAACATGTTCATATTTCTTCTGCAATTAATCAAACTCAAGTGTGCAGGTAGAGGTCAAGAACCAGCTCCGGAGCAGTAATCCACCATTAGTGCATGCTCAAACTCGTCAATCTTCCTGGCATCTGCCTCACGACCAACCTCACCACACCCTCCAGCTTCGCATGCCTAGCACCTTTCAACACCAGAGGTTCTACGTACAAAGCTTCCACCATAGAAAGACGGCGCAGCTTGAACAATTTTAGCACTTAAAGATATCTCGCCGGCAAAACGCAATGCACGCCATCGCCGGCGAAGTGTTGCAACTCAACCGGGTCCAGTGCATGTGGAAAAGGTGTTGCCCAGTTTGTGCGGGTGGACCTTCGATGGAGGACGCTTCCTCTTCTTCTTCGGCCCCACTGCGGATAGAGCCAAAACGATGGAACATGGTGGGAAAAGGGGAGAAGCCCAGTTTTCCAAATGCGTCTGCTGCACCCTCTCCTTCCTCACACCTTCCTTTTGTCCCACTCACCCACTCCTCTTTCTTCCACCTTACCCTCCTCTGCCAGCTTGGAATGAATTCCTATAGTACTTCGCACCTTGCCTCCTCCTCCTCTGAGCTCTCTTTCTCCTCTCAAGCTCAATCATGGGCAGCCAAACCCCACGACAAGGTATCCTGCCCCTCTCTTTCTCGGTTTTTGCTGTGTATGAACGGGTTCGTTCACTTGTGAGAAAGGTGTTAGCTTTGTTGATTTTGGAGTAGCTATTGGCTTTACTGGGTGTTATTCAATCACTGTTATCTTTTTTATATGTCAAAAGGCGGTAGTTCCTGGTTAACTGGATTGTCACTGTTGATCTTCTTGTATGACATGTCAAAGGTGTGAGATTTGAGGATTTTGGGCTGGTTCTTAGTTTTTTCTGTGGTTAATTCAATCACTGTGTCATCTATATGTCAAAGGTGCCAAATTTGAGACATTTTGAAGCAGTTCTTGGTTCTAGCAGTGTTGTCTTTTTTATCTGATATATGTATGTCAAAGGTGTGAAACTTGTGGATTTTCCTGTGTTTGGTTCATTCAATGGATCATTCTATATGTCAAAGTTGCCAAATTTGAGACATTTTGAAGCTGTTCTTAGTTCTATCACACTGTATCTTCTATATGTCAAATTTTGAAGATTTTGGAGCAGTTCTTAGCTTTTGCTTCAACTCAATCACTGTGTCTTTTTATATGTCAAAGGAGTTAGTTTTGGAGTTGTTGAAAGCTAATATCTGCTGGTTGTTCTTCTTGTCATGGGTTGAAAGATTTTATGTTTTTATTTTTTGGTGGTGAACAGAGTAGGCTAGTCTGGAGAAGAGCAACCTCCCGACGGGCAGCCGGGAGTCGTCGCCGCTGCCATCGCCGTCGGCGCCGGCGCTGGCTCCGGCTCTGGTGCTGTCCAACTCCGGGAAGAGGATCGAGCAGTCGGGGAGCAAGAAGAAGTACGTGAAGCAGGTGACCGGGCGGCACAACGACACGGAGCTGCACCTGGCGGCGCAGCGCGGTGACGTGGAGGCAGTGCGGCAGATCCTGGGGGAGATCGACGCGCAGATGGAGGGGACGGCCGGCGGTGCGGAGTTCGACGCCGCGGTGGCGGAGATAAGGACGGCGGTGGTGAACGAGGTGAACGAGCTGGGGGAGACGGCGCTACTGGCGGCGGCGGGGAGGGGGCACCTGGCCGTGGTGAGGGAGCTGCTCCAGCACTCCAGCAGGGAGTGCTTATTGAGGAAGAACAACTCTGGTTTCGATGCCCTGCACAAGGCCGCCGGCGAAGGCCATCATGGTATCATGATTTTTACTGAGAACATGATTTTTTTACATAAATGAAATATAAAAAATGTGTGATTTCTTATTATGAAATTAAAGAATCATGCCCGATTGGCTCAGCCCTATGTTTTTTCGCATTTACCTGTCATTGGCATCCTTAAAGTGGTAACAAATAATTTGACAATTACTTTTGGACCATGATTATGTTTTTCAGTAACCACACTCAAGCTTATTTTGTTGATGCAGCTATTGTTCAATTACTTTTGGACCACGATTCAGGGCTGAGCAAAACTTTTGCTCCGTCCAATGCAACACCTCTGATAACTGCAGCATTTAAGGGACACACAGCTGTTGTAAAGGAGCTTTTGATGAAAGACCCAAGTTTACTAACTGTCGAAAGATCCAATGGAAAAAATGCTTTGCATTTTGCTGCACGAAAGGGGAATGTAGATATTGTTAAAGCTTTGCTCGAGAAAGATTCTCAATTGGCACGCAGAACCGATAAGAAAGGTCAGACTGCATTACATATGGCTGTGAAGGGACAGAACAGTGAAGTGGTAAAATTGTTAGTCGATGCGGATGCTGCTACTGTTATGTTACCGGACAAGTTTGGAAACACAGCTCTACATGTTGCTACAAGGAAGAAACGAGTTGAGGTATTGGTTCATTTTTTTTTTCTCATTCAATAATATTAATTTGTTGTTTATCGTTTTTGCATTTTTTGGGGGGATCTGATAGATAACTGATATATGTTTCTTGAATGCAGATTGTGAATCTGCTTCTAGGTCTCCCTGATATAAATGTTAATGCCCTAAACAGAGAGAGCAAAACTGCCTTGGATATTGCAGAAGGACAGCAACTCTCAGAAGAAGGGCAGCTTATTATTTCATGCCTAATTGACCGTGGGGCTGTCAGGGCTAATGAGCTGAACCAGCAGAGAGATGAACTGAAGAAAACAGTCACACAGATTAAAAAAGATGTTCACATCCAGCTCGAGCAAACTCGCAAAACTAACAAGAACGTGCATGGCATTGCTAAGGAACTCCGGAAGCTACATCGAGAAGGAATCAACAATGCTACCAATTCTGTGACTGTGGTTGCTGTCTTGTTTGCCACTGTGGCTTTTGCTGCCATATTCACTGTGCCTGGAGGAGATGACAACTCAGGAGTGGCTGTGATGTCTAGAAACACCTCCTTCAAGATCTTCTTCCTCTTCAATGCCATTGCTTTGTTCACATCTTTAGCAGTTGTGGTGGTTCAAATCACACTGGTTCGTGGTGAAATGAAAACAGAAAGGAGGGTCGTCAAAGTTATAAACAAATTGATGTGGTTAGCTTCAGTGTGCACCTCTGTTGCTTTCATTGCTTCCTCATACATTGTGGTCGGCCGGCATCATCAATGGGCAGCTATCTTGGTGACTGTCATTGGGGGCACCATAATGGCTAGTGTTCTTGGTGCCATGACATACTTCGTTGTCAAGTCGAAGAGGGCAAGGAAACTGAGGAAGAGATCAGGGAAGTCATCAAGGAGAAGCAGCTCAAACTCATTGCTTTATCCATCTGAACTGTCTGACTCAGAGATCAAATCAATGTATGCTATCTGACCCAAATTCCTTTTCATTAAATTACACTTTATTTTAGTATTACTGTTGTATATAAGTATGTAAAACCTGCTTCCGAAAACGGTGGAGAAGCAATGGATTGAAAACATTATTCATTAGAGCATGGTAGGCAATTTCTTTTATTTCTAATGTGATACCTGGTATCTGTAAGTAGCGATCGGCAATAGTTTTGAAATAAAAAACAAGCTTGTGCTCTTACTGATCTGTTGAGAAACTCATTCCTTCTTTTGTCTGCATTATCTAACCCCCACCAGAAACCCTAGATATTTTTATTTTTTCAACCTATCAAATGTGCTACTGAATTGGATCTGAGTAATGAGGTCGAACTCTTTTAGTATCTGCATTTCCTTTCCTTTCAAACCTGCACGAAGAAAACTGCTGAGACTTACTGTGCAAAAAATAAATTTAGGCATAAAAAGTTTATCGAAGAACACATAAATACTGAATTTCAGATAAAATTTTGCACTTTCGGTTTCTCTTCACGCTCTAGTTTACATTCCTATTTGGCTATTTATTCATCTGCAAATTATAGATGAACTTGTACTGCTATATAGCTAGCAAAGGACAAACCAATTCAGAACACCTACTGCTATATAGCTAGCAAAGGACAAACCAATTTAGAACACCCTTATCTGTTACTTTTGCCTTGCGCCATGCATGAGCTACTAGCTAGTATGTTGTCGTTGCCTCTTTGGATGTTCTTACCTGAGCCCATCAAAATCTACTTTGTCAAATGATTCAACTTATTAATCCCTCTATAATACTTCACATTCCTACCATAAAACCTCTCTAAGTTGTTCTTTTGGGGTGTTGAGGCAGGCTTTTATTGAAGTCCATGTTTTTCACATCTTGCACTTGTTGCTTAAACTCCTTGCAACTAACTCTCTTCCTTCTGGTCTTCTACATTATTAATCCCCATGCAAATCTTTCCATATGCCTTGAACTTTTTTTAGTTTTTACCAACGTTCAAGTTGCGGTTTTATCATTAACTCAGGTCTTATTGTGTGCCGATAAGGCATTGCCATAGGATTTAATTTAAGAGCATAATTGATTTTTTGTACGCAAATTAAATTTGATATTTTATTTAATATACAAAATTTCCATTGTTTAATTTATTTGATTTCTTAATTGAGACAAATGTAAAATTTGTTTGGCCCCTAATGAATTTTCAGACTTGTCAAATCTTCACGGTGAAGAAGAAGAAAATTCAATTATCCTTATACGTGATTAAAGAATTATTTTGTCAAATAAAGATTTTAAATTATTTGAATCATTAAATTTTTATGTGCACGATTTTCATAATTAAAACCTCTTGAATATTTAAATAAAAGTTATTTTTATACTTAAAAAGGATTTAATTAAAATTTTTCATGATTTAAGAGGGTGAGCTTTTTTTTATCATTTATGCCATAGACAAATTTTTTTCTCTCTTTTTTCTTAACAAGGGAAAGGGTCAGTAGCAATATAAATGGGCCAATAAATTGCAAAGACATGCTTCAATTTTTTTTTAACAATAAAAAAACGTTGTTGAGCAACCCAAAATCTACCGTCAAGGAAAATAATATAACAATAAAAATAATAAAAAAAGAATAAACATTTTTTAAGGACGACGACCTTTGCTATCGGCTCTCTTTTCTGAAGTTCCACTCGGATAAATTTTTTTTCTTTTTTACTTTATCTTTTCCTTTCTTTTTCTTTCTTCTCTTCTTTTAGACAAATAGAATGAGTAGGCTATGACACGATATGCGCGTCACGGGGGAAATATAAGTACATATATATTTTTATAAGCCCGATACAATAAGACCCACAAAAACTTATATGGGTTCGAGTAAAGGGTCCCTTGAATGTTGGGTATCTGTCGTTAAACTAAGCCAAATACTTTGGATGCCCTAACCGGCGAAACAGTTATTCCATCGAGATCAGGGGAATATTAGAAACCATAGAAAGAGCGGAGATTTCAAAAATGCCTATACAAACTTTATTATAAAAAAATAGTAAAGAAAAAGAGAGTTACTTTCTTTTTTATGTATTTAAAAGTTTTTTTCTACAAATGTTTTTACTAACAACTATTTTCTACGTACAAATTTCTCTAAATCTCTTAGTCCGATTTTCTTGATTTAAAACACATTTTACGAAATTGATATTAAGATTCTTTCGTTTGAAATGATTCTGGTAGAAATTTCTTGGGTTATTACCACTTTAATATTTACGTTTTTTTATACTTTCTTTATTTTGCGAATTTGATTTTTCTCAAGTTTAAACCTCTTTTTGTATGAACTTTTACGATTTTCATTTTGATCCGTCTTTGTCTTGTACAACGTTTGTACAATTTTCTTGGTTTAAAACCATTTTGTTCATACATTTGTTGTTAAGGTTTCTTGGTTTAAAACCATTTTGGTAAAGATTTCTTGGTTTAGTACCATTTTTACTTATGTTTTTTTTTAATCATAAAAGCCCTTGTTTATCAACTTCATTATTTTTTTAACAGCAAGGATGTCCTTTTGTTTATATAGGGTTGACAACATTCTGCCTGTGTTTCCATTTTTTTAAAAACTCTAATTCATTCAAAGAAAAGAGATAACAACGAAGGAGAAATTAATCTCAAAGGACTACTCTTTTATTTTACCCGCATAGAAAAGTAGATTAATTTAGGGAAAAGGGATAGCAACCGGGATAAATTAATCTTTAATATAAAACTACTTTTTTTTCTTCAACACAAACACAAAGAAGATAGTAGAAAAAGATGGTGGCAAGAATAAGAACAATGAGGGAAAATTTAATCTCCACCTCGGGACTCTCTTCCCAAATACTTAGCATGGCCTTGCCTTATGCTTCCTCTTTTTTTGGAAGACATTTTTTGATCTTCTGTATGTCCTTTTTTTATCTTTTTTTAACGAGCCTTTTTTCTTTCCTTTTATAGAAGAGGTTGGTTCAGGATTTTGAAGAGAACCCTCCTTGAATCCGGGATTTTTAGTGAGATTTTCCTTTTTTATCAATCCCTTTGTTGTTGCTCGATATTATCCTTTTACCTTAATATTATTGAACATTTTTTTATTAACGGATTTACTTAACAAATAAATGTTTAAATTAGTAATTTACAAACTTATTAATAAATATAAAAATAGTTTATTGGTATGGCCATTGATGCTCATATTTAATCATCTGGTTATTAAATTTAATTTTCTTATGTAGGTTTTCGTACAAATTTGATTAAACTTTAGCAATGCTCATCATCGTACATCTTTAGCTAATTTGATTCCATGGTAGGATAAACCTCCGGATCTTTCCATTGTACAAGTAAGGTTGGTTGGAGGCTAGTAGGTTATATAAACTTTCAAATATAACTTTTTAATAATGTAGTAACTCTTTTAAGTTTATTAATTAGCATTACCACATTTTATTTTTTAGTTTATGTTTTAATCAAGCTATAGAAAAAATAAAGTAAAATTAATTTAGACGTTGTAATAATGTATGTTTTGAAGTTAAAGTTTTTATTTTAAAAAATGTTATTTCATTTAGTAAGCCACAATTACTTAATGTAGCAATTTTTTTATAAATAAAAGTAGTATATAATATTATTTAGACTAATTTAATTTTTTGTGTCATAGAGATTTAAATAAATTACTTACACATGGGTAAAATGGGAATTATAAATTGACAATGACAAAATACCCCTAAATAACTAAAATACCCTTGTCCTTATATTAAATAAATTATTTATGCATGGGTAAAATAGGAATTCAAATTTGTCAATGACCAAAATGCCTTTATATTACGAAAATATCCTTAATTTTATATTAAATAAATTATTTATGCATAGGTAAAATGAGAATTAGAATTTGACAATCACCAAAAGCCCTTATATTACGAAAATACCCTTAATTTTATATTAAATAAATTATTTATGCATGGGTAAAATGAGAATTAAAAATTGATAATAACTAAAGCGTCGCCGTGCCGCCCCGACCGGCCCCGGCCACCGTCTGGCCGTCGCGGCGGTGGATTGTCGCGACTAGCGCGGAGACCGCGTTATGGTTGCGATGGCGATTCTGCCGCCGGCGATCGTCGCCGCCGTGATCGATTGGTAACCACGACCCCCTCGACCTCCCAGCTACCATCTCCGACGAGATCGCCGCCGATCGCAGCCCAGATTAGCCGGAGCAAGCTACCCACCGCCGCTCCTGTTTTGGGCATTTTTCGACGAGCCGCCACCTCCGTCGGCCGTGTTGACACCATAGACACGTCGGGCTCACCGAGACGGTTCCGATGGTACCCTATACGGCCTCGATCCGACCAGTAGACACCACCGGCGATTCTTGCCGGAAAACCGCCGAAAAATCGCCGGAAAATCGGAATTTTTGGAATTCGCTGGAATTCACCGGATCTTCTGCGGAGTTCACCCGGTCGAACCCGATCGAGCTTCGGAC
>JAVDBV010085922.1:0-10438 GCA_032619315.1 Piper longum | reverse complement strand
TGAAAATGTTCTATCGGAATCTTCTTCGACATGCCAAGTTTGCATTTGGCATTTGCAATATAAGAGTTATCTATTCTCGAGGAAACCAGTTGCTCAGATTCGTTGATGCCTTCTCTAGATGATGCTTGATTGTACAAAGCCCCAAAAAACTTTCCGAAGCCGGTACCTCTGTCAGATGATTTTTGTCTGTCACTGACTGGCAATCTATAGGATTCATGAACACCGCTAAGCAATTGTGACGAAGACACTGGAACAGCTAATAATGGTTTTTCATCCTTTCTCATCTTTGGGCACCCATTGGCCACACAATACAACCAGTTCATGAAGGAATCATTTTGTTTCTTCATTTTTTTGTTTGCCTCGAAGCATGTCTGGTCAGATATCCATGTTCTCTTCTTAGATGCGTAGCCGTCCCCACTATTGGAACTTTCTACACTTCCATGGCTTTCTTCCTTCATTCTAAGTCCTTTTTCCGAGGATGATTCATCTCCAACTTTTCTCTGGGATGGTGGGGATTTGACAATCATCATATCACATGCATTAACCACATCGGTTTTCATGAGATCAATTTTGTCTTTCCTTGCCTGTTTTGAGGTTCCTTGAACATCCACCTCACTTCTGCTGCTTTCATCTACAGATGAATTAATGTTCCTTAACATGCTGCTCTCACCAGTACAGGGATCCAACATTGGCTTTTCAACACAAACAACATTCTTATTCTCATGGCTTTCCGAGGATGGCACAGACAAGTTTATTGCAGAAGGCTGATCTTGCTTGCAAAAGTTAATAGCTCCACAAGTGTGCATGCCTACAAGCAAATATATTCACTTGAAAAATAACAGCCTACAGAAAGGAATGTTTATGAACTAAAACTCACAAACCTGAGGCAGAATTTTTGTCCACAGATCCCCCATTGACACCCGTTTCATTACCAAAGATGTTCTTTTCCACCTTTGTCTCCTCAGTAGAGATTAAATTGTCATTGAGATCAAAATGCACAGCTGACTTTGTTTCTGCACACTGAACTTGCCTAGTCAATCCAGATAAACCTGAAGAAGTAAAATACACAACCCTCAGAAAGCTTCAACCAAGTAGTAGCTAGCGAGTGTTGTTTTCCCATAAGTGCATATGAAATAAAATACAAAGATTCAAATATATACTTGACATAGATGATAAGTGAGCTTCCGAAATTCAACTTATATGAAAATTATTTGATGAAAAGTAGATCAATGCAACAAAAACATGATTGTGCCTAAGTTCCTACAAAATGGCAATATTTACTTTCGTCAACCCTCAAGTTACAAAACGAAATACTTTCTACATCCTTGTCAGACGCTCGAGCCAGATTCTTTTCAGCAAGAGTTTTTCCTGACAAGGAGGAGATCGTTGGTGGAGGTGCTACAACGAAAGCTTCATCAGTTGCCACATTGCTGTTAACATTTTCTTCCAATCTACCTTCAACACATTCTGATGTCATTACTATCACGTTGGCCAGATCAGTACTCCACAGAATGGAGGATTTCTCCTCAAGTAAACTACAATCAGTGTATTTAAGAGTCAATCCTCTATGTGGAGACCAAACCAGTTCCGATAGAGGATTGGTGGCCACATTTATGATCATGGTTGTCTCTGAAACAGCATTTGCGCCTGCACCCAAAGGATCGACGGCATCAATTTCAACCATCAATTCTCCTGCCTGTTCGGATTCTTCACAATTTGTACAGATAGGATTTTGACTCAATGAGACTGCCTGCTGAGGGAAATTATCTGAAGCATGAATCTGATCCAGAACTGGGCCATCCATTTGCCTCCAATTCCTGAATTCCTGCATTTTGGAATGCATCAATTGTCGACAATAACAGTTTCACAGCTAATGTATGTAGGGCGTAAGTATCTAAAGGAACTCTTCATATATTCTCAGCCGTTTCTTGATTTCTCAATAATTATCACCTTCATAAGCTTTTGATGACATTAGAAAACAAAACAAAATACCCATATAGTAGTTTGTGGCAAATTGATTTCAAATAGTTGAATTTGTGACAAAGAGATATTTTCCATCTAAATGCAAGAGAAGCTTATCACCCTGCGTAGAGCCGCTTTGCAAAAGTATGTGCAAGCACATTTTCAAATAACTAGAAAAAATAGATTCTTACCTTTCAAACTTTCTATTCATGCCTCCACAAAAGTTTTCCATCTCAATGTTACACATGTTCCTAGAGCTGTATATTGTGATGGCATGTTTTGATAAGGTGGATCAAACGGATAAACACAATAAAATCAGACACCTGTATGGAACAAACAAAGTAATTACTCAGATTAAGGATTTTTTACAGAAATCCTATTGAAGTGGGCCAAGTTTTTCAACTTTTCAAGAACAACTAGATGTTGAACTAGCTATCCTCCAAATAAGGTCGATGACAGATAAGCTGGAACACATATAATGTCAAAACCCATCAATCCCAGATTAAAACAGATATATGGATAAGCATACGAATCTAAATGGGAAAGTGAGATCAAAGCAGAAAGTGCTGGGAGTAAGAAAAGAGGAAGGAGAATGGTGTTGCAGCAATCTTTCCGGAAGAGAAAAGTTAGGTTTAAAGTCATCTAATTAAACTGTTAATGAAGAAAATAGCATAATTCACAGGGAAAAAATCCAGTAAAATAGACAAAATTGAGAAAAAACTTCAAAAGGGAAAACCAAAACAGAAATCAATTTTCTGTGTGCACAAAAAAATCCACAAAATTGTTCTCTGAAAGATTAGGTCTGAAAAAAAAATCAAAACTTTACTGATTTTGCCAATCAATATCTTGTCTTGCTTAAAGCGAAGAATAACGAGGGAGTTAAAATGCAAGCACAGCTGTCGTCTGCTTCCGTCCAGCAAGAAAGACATGCATCAATATCGCTATCATGATCATATAAGCCTGCTTTGACCCAATGACAAATCACTCCGAGCATTTCTCACAAGGGAAAAAACCAAACAATTCAAGACAAAAAAGAACATATAAATGCCACCGTCCTCCACTTCATCTCTTTAAACTTCTTGGAAGGGTGATGATACAAGAAGAACAACCAAAAAACAAACAAAACCCAGATGACAAATGCATCAAAAAACATCGAGCAAGGCAGATATAGAAAGATTGGAAGCAACCACACAACTAGAGAAGGATGACGAGTTTGGAGGGTGTGACATACCTCCCATGGCCGTGCGAGATCCAATGGTTGTGGTTAGAGAGAGTGTTACAGAGTCGTGATCAATGACAGGCACTAGACGAAGAGAGAGTGTACTCGATCTAAAAATGAAGAGAGTAAGTAAGTAATAATAATAATTATACTAAATGCTTTGCTATTATTAGATATCGGAGTCTGTCTTTCGTGGACTTCGCCATGAAGAAGACATGAAGAAGACACTTGGCCATTTCTGCACCAGCAAAACTCTCTGCATGACATAAGGTTGGAAGAATGTTACGTTGCTCTTGTTTATTTTAACATGAATGTCGCCCACTGCACGCCTCCCTATTGGGATAAAATTACCCGCCATTGCTACATTTCCAAACACTACAATCAAGTTTAACCCTTCTCCAATTTTTACGCAAAAGGTTAAAACTAGGATGTCAGTATGGATAGGAGAACCAATGGTTAACTGTGAAAAGCAATACTTTATCTAAAAAATTTTACATCTTCAAAGCCAGAGTTAGAATACTATATATATATATATATATATATATGAATGAATGAATGAATGATGCTATCTGATGCTAATTCCCTAGCTTAAGAAAAGTTAAGCAGGTAATGTTTACATGCTACTAAACAGATTTTTATAAGTTAAAAAGGTATAATTCTAATTATAGGATGGGGCTAATTAATTAATCGGTCTCAAAAGATATTTTTACCCTTGTAAGTAAGTCCATGAAAGACGGATGAGTCTAAAAAAACAAAAAAGGATGAGTCTAACTCCACCAAAAGTCATGAAAAGGTCCACTACCATGTGCTGGTTAATGCCGCCCTTTGTCTCCACCGTTCAGTTCTTATCAGATCCTGAATTGACTTTGATTATACAGTGCTTCACTATGAAATGGATTAGGATGCCGACATCTGCCGACACTAATACCGTTTGCTATTGAGAAGCCGTCTTCAAGTATAACTACATGACTAATAATCCATTGTCTACGACTCCACAGTAATTTCTTTGTTTGGTTAGCTGGTACATAGATTGTACTTGGTCGAGATAAATCTTCTTTCTTGGCTGCTTCACGCTCCACACAGTATTATTTATTCACGTTATTATTAATGATTAAATCAGCTTATATTGACTTATGGAAGTCTCGCTCCTAGTTTTATATTGCCAATCAAACTGATAGTCCCACTTGTGCTGTCATGTTTACATGTTTTTTTTTTTCTGAGATCTAAAAGTTAAAGCCTACAGGAAAGGCACGAGACTATCAGAACAATTTTATGTGGAAATAATTTGCGCATTAGTAGCAACTTTACCAAAATATAAGCTTTTCAATTACTTTCGAGTTCATATATCAACATATACATTGCCATCACTTCACACCCTTCTTTCTGCCGTAGCTTGGTGCCAAAGTGACATTAGAGTCAGCTTCCATATTCATAGTAATATCGGGATGAGGAGGAAGAAGGGGCCGTAAGGTTCACACACTGAGATTGGCACACCATGTTGTCCCATTTGTTTTAAAGCAGCTCAGCCCTCTGTTCCTGGACCAAGTTGCCATCCCCACTTTGGGTACGATCAGTGGTTGTGCCACGGGACCAGGGCACTTGATGCGTAATTGGAAAAAATGCTTTGCACACCAGAGATAGGTATGCTTTGCTTGTCTTCTACTAATTTGTCCTTGACAAGAACAACTCAACTACAAACTTCTTCATCCATTAATGATTTTGTGCAGAATGATATAATCTCTTTTTCCACGGAAGTTTTTGGTAAGAGCTTGATTTTTTGAGCCGATCCCTCATATGAAAAAATTCCAAGTGCGTCATACTTGGTGTTACTGCCAATATAAATCTGCTTCTACTTGGTCTGAAATCTAATGCCGAAGTTATAAAAGCTTAAAACTTTAAGAAACCTTGGCCACTTATAAAAAAAATTAAAAAGGTCAGGCCTAATTGAACAAGACATTAGCTGTTTTTAAGTTCAAGACTTTCCATAGTTCAATAGTAAGCAAGTATGTAACAAAGAAGTTTAAAAAGAAGAGGGGGGCAATTCAATAGAGATATCATATACATACATACATGTGATAGAAAATTCCCCTCTTATTTACAAAAAAGGCTTGACAGACGCAGAGCAGGGTTACAAAGTATGATAAATCAACCAAAACTCCAGCAACCAAAAAAGAGGAATTTGTTCAACCACGCGCATGCTTTGCTGCTCCAAATAATAAAGCTTTGCCGATCAATCCTCTTTGTAGACCAAAAACCACAGCGGCAGTTGCACCTATGACCACCCACTTCCAGTGGGCACCTTGGTCCATCTTTAAATCCATAGTAGGTTCATCTTTATCTTCTGAAGAAACTAGTTCTGGATCTTGGGTTCTCGTAGCATCATCAATCCCGATTTTGGTAGTTATACGAGCCATTAATGCACATCTAGAGATTGAAGCGTCCGATTTGCGGGCATGTTGGTAAGCTCTCATGCCAGTGTGCAGTTTTTTCACTGCTCCCCACATTCCATGGCGTAGTCCAACCTTCGCTACATCTTTGGGGATACCCATGTCTTCATAATGAACAAGGGTCACTTCCCAAGCAGATAGTTGTCCATCTCCCTTACGTGATTCAACTGTGTATATTGACACGACATCCAAGTAATGCAATCAAATATACTAAAACTAAGAATACAAGATTCATTTTTTCAAGCAAGACCTAATACATTCTCTTAAAATGGAAAATGTACCGGGCCTGCTGCGCCAACTTGAAAAATAAAATTCCACACGCCTTGGCTTATCACGTTTAGGTATTTCAGGATATGGCACTCCCTGCAATACATATCAAACTATGTCAGTAAGAGATATGCAACCAACAACTACAAGAAAATGATCCGACAAGATCTGAGCCAGGAAACAACAGATTGCTGCTCATAATTTGTAGAGCTTGATGTCATGTACTACCAATGGGGCATTCAACCACCAGAATGGCTCCTATCTCACTATTCTTTTAAATGGAGAATCATTGAAGGCATCTTTTACAACAGATTGCTTCTCATAATTCATAGATCTGAGTCAGGAAACAACAGATTGCTGATCATAGTTTGTAGAGCTTGATGTACCACCAATGGGGCATTCAACCCCCAGAATGGCTCCTATCTCAATATCCTTTTAAATGGAGAATCATTGAAAGCAACTTTACAACAAGGAAGCTTGCTACATTTTTAATTCATTTGTGTATGAGCTTCCTCAACCTCGAATAGGAGTCAATTTTAAAGAATAATCATGTGAAAAGAAATACAAAAATATATGCTACTTCTGAATGGGATCAAGAAGATTGGGTGGAAGTATTAAAACCAAGCGGTATGTGTTTTAACTATACCTTTGTGACACAGTAATAAGTTTTTGCAGACTCCCATAAGCGTCGACCAATGATATACTCTCGATCACTGCAGAAAAAAGGGAACTGCACAAACAGAATATAGGGGATAAAACGAAAGCGAGAGACATGTGGCACACACACAAAAGACTGAGAAACCAGAGAGAAAGATCCAAACACGATGATACTTTACCTTCTTTATCCAGTGAACAATCATTTCTCCTGCAACAGAGCATTCCTCCAAAGTTTTAAAATAAGAGAGCATTGGATCCCATTTAGGCCGAAATTCATCGTCCCAGAAAAAAACCTCTCACTGATTCAGGATGTGCACCTTCAAAAACAGTTCTACTTCTATATATATCAGGACCTCCCTAGACAAAAATATGAAGCAAAATAGTTAACTAAGCATGGATAGATTGTCTCGGAAGAAGACATAGAGGTTATAATCGTTAATTGCTCCAAAGTTCTATTTCATGAAGGATAATTAGTAACAATAAATATCTCCGAGCAAAAGATTCAGTATGAAAGCATGCTTGAGAACCTAAAGAAAGTGAATGCCCACTTCATAAGCTAGCAATAAGTAACACACTAATACCCGATGCAATAAAATCAGCTCACTGCAATTACAACTAAGGAAGCAAACAAACTGAACCTGATGAGAGGCAAAACCATAAGTCTACATGCATGAGGTTCATATACCTCTGGTTCATAACGCCAAGCTTGATATGCCATGTTTGGAGTGAGACGATCCATCATATGCTGCCATACTGACTCACCTAAACCCTCAAGCAGATGCAAAAGACGCTCCAGATCTTTTTCTGTCACAGCATCCTTCACGACGTGCGAAGAACTACCAGTTAAGCTGAAAAATGTCAAACAATTCGTCTCGTGACTGGTAATCAGCTGTGACCTAATTAGTTATTACCAAATCAGCACTCATTAAATACCCTTGATGGCATCTTTGAAATTTCAGTAATTAATGGGTGCTATCATTCATGGATCTCTAATTACTCATTGGGTCTTACAGCCAATATTGGCTGCGAGGCCTTACAAGTGATTATTTTTCAACGTACAATTACAATTGCAAGTCCCACATTTGTCAAATTAATAGAAATGCATTTTCATCTACATAGAAAAGAAAAAAAATGCATAAAGTCTCATAACAAATCAGACTAAAAGCAGACATAACCTAATCTAAACATGACCATCACCATAAGAAGTAACCTTAGTAGACTAATAATTGGATGATAAAAATGGAAAGTAAGACCATAACCTAGATCTCATACAATCACACAACATGTCAATTCAATCGCAGCCCCTCCATAAACACAATTGAAACAACAAATCAACTCAATTTTCCCGGATTTGTGCCATTTCCAAAAAAAAATAAAAATAAGAAAAATAAAATAAAATGACAAATCTCTCTTCAGTCTATCATCGTCTCAGACCTTAGAAACGCATCGATCAAATAGTTTTTTCTACGGACCCGTCGTCGCTCCCGCCATCGGCGGCGACATCGCCGGCCGACGCCGCCGCGGAAGGCGGACCAGAGGCGGCTGCACACGGAGAAGGCGGATAGGGCGGTGAAGGCTATCCAGAGCCGGCCGGCGCCGAACCCCACCGGGATAGGGGCCGCCCAGAGCAGCCGGAGGCGGGATCGGAGGCCGAGTAAGAGGACGCCCGTCCACCGGGGCCGCCATGAGCACCCAATGACGATGCTGATCATGACCGCCGCCCAGATCGGGACGGCGCACAGCACCACGTCGAGCACAGCCTCCGCCACCCCCTCCGGCATCCCAAGCAACACCGCCGCGTCGCCGTAGGCGCCCTCCATCGCCCCCAACGTCGGTAGGGGCAAGGTCGAGGAGGGATGTAGGGTTTAGGGTCGAGATCGGAGGTGCGAGGAGGACGCCATTTTCGATTCGGAGAACGGCGGCGGCGGCGGCGGCGGCGGGCGCAGGCGCGGTCGGCGATTGACCGTTGGGATTGGGAGAGCGAGTATTACGCGGGTTACGTGAAGGGAGTGCACGGTTCACGTCCGTTTTTTGAATAATAATAAATTTTAATAAACATATTTGATTTAGTTATATATATACTCTCTAAAACATAAAATAAATAAAATTATTTAGGATTATTTCAGTAGAATAAAGATTTTTCTTAAAAAAAGGCAAATAGCTTAAATTTTATTAGTTAAAAAGTTTAAAATTAAAATTACTTAGGCTTTCTAAGGAGGTCGCGTAATATTTATTTATTTTTGTTCTACATCATAAATAAGTCATATTATAAAAAAATAAAGTAGAAAATAATATAATGATATGATCGTGAAGGGGAGCTACGGTAATGGATATATTTAGAATTGTAAACGAGTTGAGTCCAACATTATTTTTCAATCCATTAACTCAATGTAACATAAAATTATATTTTTCAATCCTACATTGTATATTGTTTGATTATTCATCTTTGATAAGAATAACTTTTGAGCTCAGCTGAGCTCTATTTATGGCTTTACCCATCAATTCAGGGTTTTTTTTCTTTTGAGTTTTTCAGTTGGGTCAAAAAAAAAAAAAGCTTTGAGGAAACAAAACATCCAATCAGCACGTAGATAGTCGCTCTATCCTTGATCTAATTTCTGATGCTCCTTTAATAATGCTTGGTTCCAAGTAATTAATTTAAAGTGCAAAATATTGTTCATATAATAATGGACAGCACTTGTTATCCCCACATCTAAACTTCGATTTAGAAGAGCTAAATTTCATAACATAACACACTCCATAATCTACTTTAAAAAAACTGTTACAATTTACTATATTCTACGAAATCCTGTGTTACTATATTATTTGCCGGAAGTAATTTTGGAGTAGCGTATATTAATGCAGGTGTTATGATAATCAACATTAACAAGTCTTAAGGAAGAAGTGAATTGAAGCACTCCAAACTCCATGCTGGCCTCCTTGACTAGATATATACACCATATATATACCTTACCAGATCAAAATCTTCCAATCTTATGACTCGCTGTAGGGGGAGAAGGTGATCTCTCTTTACTAATGTTCTTCCTAACTGATTAAGGCAACTAAAGCAACGTGGAAACATATAGAATGAGAAGAAGAAGAAAAAACATAAGGACTTTGTTTCCACCCTACTTCTTCCTTTGTCAAACGTATCACGAAAATGTCGACGAATAAACTTCAAACTTTTTATGACGATTTGACCTGCTCCTCAATTTTGAACAGATTAAACTTGGTCATATATATGATCTCCACCGAACTTTTAATCCTTCCTTTGTCAACCTACCATGAAAATGGTATGAGCTACAACACATCTTTTAAATACGCGACTTGTTTTTGCATTGCTTTTTCAATCATATCTTCATGGCAATCTTGACTGCGTACACTTCAAAAAAGAAAAGCGATTACAAAGAAGCAAAGAATATCAGAAATGATCAAGGTCTAGCTGCATGTAATTACCTCATAAAATCGAAATTACCATCGGTCGGATTATATATAAAGCTGCGCAAGGTGATACATAGGAGTTGAATATATGCATGCTAGCTTCATGCGTCTCCTAAAATTGCCAGTTGAGGGGAATGAAGCCTGGTCCGAAATCTTCCATCGTCAAAGACCAACTACTTCCTTCAATTACAGAAGAATGACTTCGAACCAGCCAACATTCCCCTCAACCATTATTCATAAGCAAAGAGATATCGAGAGGAAGGGAGAGGGGCTGTCCTTATATATAGTCAGCTTGCTTGTTTCGATGCAGGGTGAGCTGACAAAAGAGGCATTCTTTCTACCCTTCCAACATGGCGTTCACATTCAAAGGCTCAAGTTCCATGGTGCTTTCTGCTTATATATACATACATATATGTATATGTGTATATATATATATATATATATATAC
>JAVDBV010085920.1:0-10448 GCA_032619315.1 Piper longum | reverse complement strand
GAGCTATAGTTATCCAAACTGTGTAAATGTAGTTTTTGATATATGTTGATATGCATGTACGTATGCTATGTTGACAGGGTAGCCCCTAATTACATTTTTAAGGGAGACTCTGTCCGTATTAATTTGGAATTTTTATTAATTTTATTGAAATTATTGATTCGTATGAATTGAGTGTCATGTCATCCATGTAGTATCCTGTTAGGATTTTATGCATTTCACATATACATGGCAAATCGTATCTTCATCTTGAGACGCCGAGATTGGATCCGCACGTGTTGGATTCGGGTTAGCCGACCTAACCGGGGCCTGTAACATGCCGGTTCGGTTCACGAGGGTGAACCGGATTTGGGGTGTTACACCATAGGTGGACCCCACTAAGCCCACGAGTTATCATATATTTAGATCATACCACGTAACAAGATCTGGACAGTCCATGTTAGCCCTAGCATTGACTAACTAAATTTAAGGAGATTTTTTCCTGTATTTTCAAAATATTTTCACTATTAGCATCACCACCACTTCATATTGCCGCTGGTGGGACTCCGGCTAGTGGCACCATCGTGACCAGCTCGTGGTCGGCTATTGGCCAAAGCCTAGCTCTAACACTAGTGCTACCTTGTTGGCCGCAAAAGATGACATTTTCTTCTTTGGTTTCTAGCACTATCGCCGCCTTTTGGGCCATTTTTCAAGGTTGGTGAGGCTGACTACCTAACTCAATTCCACTCGTTGAAATCGACCGTTTAATGCCAGTCCTGACCTCCATTGTGGTAGCAATCATCACTGGTGGTTTGCACTTCCCCGACATCATTTCTGTCTCCTTCCTGCCATTTTTCGGCAGTCACCACTTGGACACTGTCGACCACCACCCCAGACAGCTTCCCCTCTCCAAGGCTGAACTTTTGAGACCACCCTAGACTCCCGTCATGGCTGCAATTGTTGCAAGCGGACATCGCCATACCCGACGGTGATTTCATCCCTTCCCAACCATTTTCCAGCCAGTCGACGGCTGGGCTATCACCTTTACCTCGACCTCTTCTGTCGATTGGGACCAATAACGACCCCAACCTCGACGCCGTTGACTATTTTAGATAATGGGAACTGCTGGCCCATTTGGTGCTCGACTAATCATATTTGTGTTCGCCGCCCACCATCTGCCACTCAATTTTTTTAACCAGTCAGCCCATGACTGCGTCTGCATGCCCGCGACCTGGTCGCCCAACCCATGCCCATGTTCGCCTACCATCATCCAAGACCGCGTTCACTAAGTTAGCCCAACCCAACCTAATCCAGTTCAACAGTTGACTCGGCCGATTGACTTAACTTGACTCGCTCGAGTAGATCAGCTCATCATTTTTCAAAGGTTTTCAGCACGTTTTCATCTTTTGTTAACCATTTTCGATCATTCGAGACTCCTTACGTTAGTTTAGATATATATTCACATTATTTAATATTTTTTGATGATATAAATATTTTATTTATTTATTCATTCATTATTATTTATTTCTTGTTATTTATATATTTGTTGATTATGATGAATGATTATATGATTATTATTATTATTGATGATGTATTTATTTGTTGATATTATTTTTGTTCATATTTATCTTATTTAATTTAATTAATTGATTAATTGTTAAATATCTCCTATCTCTCATGATATTATTTATATGTATTTAGTTGTATATTTGTATATTTGACATTTATATTAGTATTAATTATGATTGATTTTTATTAATTATTTATTAAATTATTTATTTATTTATTGATTTACTTACTCTCTGTTAATATTTACTCTTATTTAGTTGCATATTTATTTAATGTTAACTATATTATTGTTGTTATTCATGAATAGTATTTTATTATTTTACGTATTTATTATTCATCATATATTTATGAGTTTATTTATTTATTATTTATGATTTTATTATTTATTAATTTCTATGGGAAATTAAAAAGTTATTTTTTTCTTGATATTACTTGTTAACTATTATTTTTAGTATTGTTCTTTTATTTATTTAACTTATTTTATTTATTTATTTATTTATTTATTTATTTAATTCTTGCATGTGTTTCATTTTGCGTGCCACGTGTTTAGTTATAGTTTTGTTTAGTATGATCCTTTATTGCGATCTTACTTTTAATGTGAACACACTAAATGATCATTTATTATATAGAGTTGTCAATTTTTTGTTCAGTATTAGGTTTTGAAGTTTGTGCTCACCATAGATGTATCGACACTATTGGAGCTTGGACTACATATCCATTAGAACACTTCTCAGATTGACCACTTTAATCTATCGTGGATTTGATTTCTAAATCGTACGATGTGTTAAGTGGCTGTTTTATTAGACCCCAATTAAGACCGACCATTTAAATATATTTTATTTTTATAATTAATAATCATCAAGGATGAAATCTCTTGTGTTATTTTCGAACTTAACTCCACTTCATGTTGCCTTCGGGTCTACTTATATGATTCCCTTCCTATCTCTCTATATAGTTTTTATTGATTTTTCAGTGAGGTGAAAGTTGGTGTATTTGACATTATGTGTATCGTGAGAAAGTGCATACGTAGGTCGCAACAAGCTTTAGATTAGTGAAATGGTTGTTCCATTCCCGAGGGATTCTGACATCTTTATGTCTTAAACTTCCTCACACTCGGAGAAGCATGAAGTAGATGTGTATTATTGTGTATAGCGCATATCTAGACTTGTGGTACCACTGAAGGTGACTGCATGAGAATACTCGACATGTGCTCTTGGCTAGACGTTATATGGAGGTTTAGAAAGGGCTAAGTTATGTGCTTTTTCCTAAGACTGAGACCAATTATTGTTAAGTATGACATTTGTTGAGAGTAACATAACACCGGTTTCGTTTGAGATGTTATCGAATCTGCAACTTTATGACTCCTCATTAGATGTCCTTTAATTGTTTATATGGAGATTATGTATAGTTTTTTTATCCATGTGGAAATCAGTTTCCACTTATTATTTTGTACTAGTTATTTTTTGGACCAGTGAGATTCATCACAGATATTTTTCTTATTATATATATACATATTGGTGGAAGGACAGATAGATGCTACGTAAACTTGTACTCAGTTCACCATTATTGTCTTTTGTGTTTTTTAATATATTTGATGTGTTTTCATGTATATTAGTAATGTTTTCTATTATTGAGATGCAAAAAGGGTTATTTAGATCTAATTATCATTCAAGTCTTACAGATTAATTAATTTAGATATGACTTGACTCGATTATAATAGTTTTGATTCTGTTCTTAGGTGCACCGAAATTGTAGTATTATACCTTTTGACTATCAAACATACCTTACTCTCTAACCATACGCTACTCATTAAGAAGTACATAATAAAATTAAAATAGAATACAACAATAAAGTCCTTTAACATAAGTTTTTTACCAAAAATGGGAAATTAATTTTTTATATTTCTTGTCAGTGGGAAAATCAAGTATAATTACAAAAAAAAAGAAAAAATACAAATTATTTTAGATACCCCTAGCCAAATTTTAATTGAATAATAAAAAAAAAATAACAAATATTAGACAATTAAGGCCAACTTGGGGGGCTAGGGTTGGCTGTTACAAGTCCAAGGGCAACCAGCCACCTACCCTTGGCCTTCGGGTGGTTAAGATTGGTGGCCCTAAGTCATGGGTGGCTAGGTCTGGCTTCCCCAAGGCTAGGGCGGTGGCTCTCCATTTTGGCCAGTCTTTGGTCAGTGCCTCCTAATTTTTTTTTTCAAATTAAAGAACAATTATGTCATTATAAAAATTCCAATTGATTCTGGTAATTAATTTTAATTTTCCTACTACTAGGTAATATCAAAAATTTCCATCCATCCATGGTTAAAAGTTCTTAATGGAAATACACGGGAAGGAAGGTGAAGAACATAGCATCTTAATGAACTTATGCGCAAGTAATTAATCCACGACAAATCCACGGTCCACGTTGCTGCCACGTTATATTTCCAACGTTCATGATATTATTCATGTTCTCCAGAAAAGCCGCAGGACCCACACCACCAATAAACAACTGCAACGTTTCAAGCGGCGCCGTGAATAAATGGTAGGGCCCGGTGGCCACTTTCACGCGGGACCAACATTATGATGAGTGGTTTGACTTGCAAAGGCCCACCAAACAAAGACGCAGATGCTGGCCCCACCAACAAGGCTGATCACAAGGGCCCGGCCATCTATGAGGGTATGAGTTTTGCCGAACCCGAGGCTTAACATGTTAGGGTCTCATACGCGCGCGCGCCCGCGTCGATAAGAGACTCGACCCAATGCCCACGTTACCAGCACCGTAAACAAAAGCTTAATAGAGGCTTTAATTTTGTAGTTAAAAATGATGACGCGTGTGATTCGAATCTAGAACGAGCAACTAATCGAGACTAGGTGGCATGTACGTGACTGGCTCGTACCTCAATTCCTTAAATGTCTCATCAAAAGTCGACCCACAATAAAAATCTGTGCCAACTCAAAAGATTATTCTTTTTTATCACATGAGATAAGCGGATTGCCAAAGGCGGTCGCTAAGTACAATCAAGTAGGTCGCCGCTGGTGATTACAAATTCATCTCGAACACAGGCTATTGACGACTTGCAAATTTTGGGGAGCTTGAAAGTGATTTAAGTATATAATGAGAGTACATTATGCACCCAATGATCAGTTTTATTTTATTGAGATAAGATGCGAGGGGGAGATGAGTTAAAGGTCCACTTAATTATAAGTTTAGCCATTGGTATATCGATGACATGTTTATCCAAACATTTCATTTCATTGGAGAAGTATAGTCAGGCGACCCTGTACATTTGCCTCAGCTATAGCAAATCGAAGTGTATGCTGGGCCGGCTTATGCCGACGATGGTGCTTCAACAAAAATAAAATAACTCTTGTACAGTTATCTTTATAATAATTTAATCTTTTTTTAATTTTCTTTTTATGATTTAAGCTTTTTGTGTGAGGTTTCACTAAAAAAATATTAGCATATGTGATCCGAGTAACGCGTTGTATTTTTATTAGCATACGTTCGATTGGACTACAAATTCACCGGCAACCACCATATCATGTTCGGAAAAAAAAAAAAACTACCAGTATATATCACTTATAATATAGTCTTGCATCTTTACATAGGAAGAGTAGTAATTAATATATGTGTAGGTTCCTATGTTCTTCAAAATAATAATGTGCGTGTCAGTGATTCGTGTAAAGCCTAATATTGTTTACACGGACGAGAAAATATTGAATATAGTCCCACGCTTTTAAAGAAAAATGAAGGCGACTCGTATAAACATGGGTTTTCATCTTCTCCAAAATGATTCACGTGGACTCATTTTCACAGTCTAAATCATTCCTGATATTTGAAAATTGAGGATTTATTATAATACGACGAAGTCAATCTCCTGTCGTGTACATGGTTACAGTGTTTTGATTTGTAGAGGTGTTTTTGTCGGAGTCAAATCTCATGAACTGAGCAGCAACTGAGTTGATAGGTAGGTAATTAATATATTATATATCAACGGCCTTTTCTTTTCACGCATCCAAGTTATTAAAACTTGTAATTTATCCTTCCATGTCTCACCTCGTCCCTACGTTGCAGTTAAAACTACTATATGCTTCAGGAAAAATAAAAAAATAAAACGAAGTAAAAAATTACTTTGCTCACATTATCATCTATTTTGCTATGAGTACAATTAAGAACAGGCTCATTTTGTAAGAGAGTTTGTGACATTTATGGGTTTGATTCAAATAAAATATGCAGGTGTAAGATACAGCTATAAGGTATCACCTGATTATAAGATATATATGGACATAATAGCGCAAAAAACTAGACAATAGTAATTTTGGGATTTTGGCATCAATAAGCATAAATATATGACACGTATATACCGTCTGGTAGTATAATTAGAACTATTAATTTAAAACCTCCACAAGCAGATTGTGGCTGAATATAAGCGCGCGCAATGGTTACCGATGACTAGGAACATGAATTTCCGAAATCAATTCAATCTGATCTAAATCTAAACACACACACACACACACACACATAAAAATATAAAATACATCTTGTCTAAACGTAATTGATATAATTGTCTTAGACTCTTAATTAAATTACAATATATAATTTGAAACTAAAATCAATAACTTGAATTAAAGCTCCATAATTAATTCCAGTAATTAAAAAAATCAAATCTGATTTTCGTTCAAATGAATTATAATATTATGGCTCATATCAGCTACACCCAATCCAAAAAAAAACTCAAAAATTTGTGAATTTTAAAGTACTTGATGTAAATTCATCTAATAGGGTTCAATGCATTTCACTATTCAAAGATTCAAACACATCCTATATTATGAGCAATAAAGTCCTCATGTATATATGCTCAAATATTGTTTGGTAGACAAAACATATTGAAATCAAACGGAAAGCGATGTTCTTATATGTAAGGCGAAATAAGGCTACATCAGAAATATTATAAGCCCCCTGCCTCCAATGATACAAATTATTATTGAGTCTCTCTTGTACTTTGTTTGCCATTATAATATTTTGTGCTGGGACCTAAAGACACCACGTAAATGTTCAGCGAATTCGTATTATCAGATCAGTGTAAATGAGAGAGCAGAGTTTGAACTTTCTTATTTGGAAGAAAGAGTACAAAGTATATATGCTCAGAAAATAAACAAAACTATTCAAAACAAAGAGGTGCCAAAACATAAAGCAAAACCCATGTATTAATTTACAAACCCAACAAGATTGATTTCTACAGAAAAACAAGAAAAAACGATCAACGATATTGCAAACAGTAGAATCAACCAAAATTTGCATCAACAAAAATATGAAAGACAGGCCAGCTAGTGGAAACCGAGCAAAAAGATCATATCTTCACCCTAAATATAAAAACGTTTCTCAACCTAACATCTTCAACGAGCCATGGTCGACAAGTAGCTCCCGACCTAGCAAGCGCCGAGCTCGACACACCGCCGGCCACCCTCACCGGACTGGTCAGCTACGACCTAGGCGTACCCCTCGGCGAGTCCAAGCCCTAGAGTAGAACCCGCTGCACCGCCGATATCAAATGGCCGGCGAGTTGTCCGGCGACGATGCACGGAAGCTGCTATAGAAGCTCATGTGGTGGGTGACGGCCTCGTATGTGTTGAGTTTCCCTCATCTATTCGCATTGAAAAACTTAATTGTCAGTTTTTGATTTTTCGGTTATCGCACTAAAGGTTGGGATTTGGTATACCGATATGTGATTTTGTCATTTGTTATAGAAGTTTAATGAGTTGGCCTCTAGAATTCTACTCTTGTTTTTTATATAAAGGAGAATTTGAATGTTAGAATAGAATAATATCCTCTTGAGAGCTTTTGAGTACAATTTGTTCATAAAAGGAGAGTTTGAAAAGTATTCATCATCTAGGGTGTGAGGTTGATCAAATTTTTAATTGAGGTGGATGTTATTTTTCTAAATTTCTCATATATTTGTATTCTCAAAGGTCACTATTCGAGAAGCAATTGGAGCACTTGAAGAATGTTGTGCATGGAGGCTGCCATGAATCGGAGATTTGATGGGAAACAAAGGAGAAAAGAAAGATTTTCTGGCCATGAATTCTGAGTTTGTATACTCTTTTGATACTAAAGTCTAACCTCATTATTTTTTATTTAAGAAAAATTATAGCTACTTCAAAGACGGTTTAGTTGGGGAAAAATAATACATCTACTTCAAAGACGGTGCCACGTTTTTCAAAAGTAAAATTCTTGTATTCAACGGCTGGTTGATGGTTTATATACTGTTTATAACATTATGGAACCTCGATTATATATAGTGTTTTAACGCTTAAGCACGGTTACTGGCTAAGTGCCACAGATCAGCTATTTTCATGTAGTTTATGATTTTAGGCTAATTTTCTTCGTGCAGTGATTGCGGAACCTTTAAACGAGTTCTTTGTAGCATATATATGTATATAGAAGATGGTGGGAAAAAAATTGTTTTTAGTTTTTTACATTGGAACGGAAATGGTTATTTGTATCATGAGATTCCAGATAAACATCGTAATTTAATTTGAACCCGGTTATATAATTTGACCGATCAACATTATCAATATATATACATATGCCAAAAGCTAGACCGATGCCACCAACATGGTAAGGAATAAGCAGGAATCTTGAATTCCAAGTTAAAATAAAACAACACATGAACTTCAGCGCCTAGAAACGAGGACTGAATGAGCTTAGTTGGCATGCATGCCATTGGCTCTGCCGTTTTTCGTCAATGTTATATATCAAATCATCTTAGGGAGAATTAGATCCCTTATGAGAGGATCAAAAAATAAAATGTGGTTGATAAGCACAATCCAGAACTTGCCACTGGTTATTATATTCAAGGTTCATATTAAAGACAGTCTACCAATTTGTAAGGGAATTGGTGGGTATGGAGTGACGCCGACCCCGATCCAAGCTGTAAGGACAATGATAAGGGGATACCTGATTTCGATAAATATTATACTTTAAGACATGGGTGTGGGGGTGAGGGCCGATTAAAACTGTCGGTTAGTGGTGACGCCAGAACCGGGTCGTACTGTGTATTTCCAAGTAGTGTGGTGGGCAAAGCTAACAATTATAACCGTAATAGAGCGCAAGTATACCTTAAATTTCTTAATTTTGTTCCCCAATTAGCTTCTTTCACTTCCATTTCTTTTTAAACTATCATGTTAGGATATATATACGAGGCTGTTAAAAAAATTGATCAATAACCATGTACTAAAAAGTTGTCTTTTTATTTGGTCTTCTCCTTATGTGCGTATAATAATGTATGTAATCCATTAATCTGTATATGATTTTTAACAAGAGTAAGATAATATTGAATCCCACACATTGAGGTGGGAAAAGGTAATGAATGAAGCAAGCATATGTTACACGTTGAGGACGGCATTTAATTTTTTTTGCTTTCCTCTAGGGGCCGGCACTTATTACATTAAAGGTCGTACTCTCGAGTCTCAATTACAGATGGCCAGTGTAATGCCATAATTCACAAGTCCATGCAAAGATTCTTTCCCTGATTTTCTCCTTTTTAAGCAATGAAACACAATTACTTGTCTTGATGACTATTTGAACTAAAAAATAGCATTGATCGCATAATTTGTATAATTGGCTTATAAAAAGAGTAAAAATATCAACGATCGCCTCGCCTTTTTCTGTTTACAAGACAAAAAGTCCACGTAGTTGTGAGCATAGATGCATGAATCGGCCGATTCTGTGCGGAATCGGCCGCCGATTTAAATCGGATCGGCCGCGTGCTGATCCGATTTCGGGGCCGAATCGGTCGGCCCCGAATTGGCCTCGGAATCGGAATCGAGAAGAATCGGTTTTTTTGTAAAAATTACTAAAATACCCTTGACTTTATATTAAATAAATTACTTACACATGGGTTAAATAGAAATTATAAATTGACAATGACCGAAATACCCCTCAATGACTAAAATATTCTTGTCTTTATATTAAATAAATTATTTATGCATGGGTAAAATGGGAATTTAAATTTAATAATGACCAAAATGCCCTTATATTACGAAAATACCCTTAATTTTATATTAAATAAATTATTTATGCATGGGTAAAATGGGAATTTAAATTTGATAATGACCAAAATGCCCTTATATTACGAAAATACCCTTAATTTAATAAAAATCCAAAAAAATATTAAAAATATAATAAACTATAATACACATAATAATATCAAAATAACATCAATATATGATTTTTATATATTTATATTATAAATTATCAATATATATTTTTATAAAACCGATTCAGACCGATTCCGATTCCGATTCCGATTCCGATTCAGACCGATTCCTGGCCGATTCAAAAAAACCGATTTTTGGCCGATTCAGACCGATTCCGATTCCGATTCCGATTCATTGGAAAACCGATTCCGATTCCGATTCCGATTCCGATTGATGCAACCATGGTTGTGAGTGGGCCGAAACATTGATCTATCATCTTTTGAGCCAAAACCATGCACCCAAGGCGAAAGTTAGCCCATCAACACTTTTTTCTCCCCCTCAAAATTATGACCTACTTAGAAGCATGCCAAAAAACAAAGTTGCCTAGTATTAGTCAGGGTTGCATGAATCGGCCGATTTCGAGTGGAATTAGCCGATGTAAATCAGATCGGCAGCGTGCTGATCCGATTTAATTGGGTAGTGAATCGGGCGATTTACCCCGATTCTGATCGATTTGAGTCGGAATCGAAATCAGGGTAAATCGGAAAAAATCGGATTTTTTTGGGTAAATGACTAAAATACCCTATATATGATATTTATTAAATTATTTAAGCATATGTAAAATTGGAATTGAAATTTTAAAAACCTACCCGACAGTGGCGTCAGTGGCGAATGGGCAACTGGGGGGCTGGGTTGGGGGCAACGGGG
>JAVDBV010085917.1:3748-14967 GCA_032619315.1 Piper longum | reverse complement strand
AAGGCCAAGGAGGAACCGGCCAAGAACAAGGCGGGGCTGGGGGACATGGAGCCAGCGATCGCGGGGCCGGCCGAGGCGGAGCCGGCAAAGGCCTCGGCCGAGGTGAAGCCGGCGGACGCAGGGCCTGCCGAGGCGAAGACGGTGGAGGTGGGGCTGGCCGAGGCCGGGGTGGAGCCGACCAAAGCCGAGGCCAAGGCGACCGAGGCCGTGGCTGAGCCGGCCAAGGTCGAGGCCGAGGCAGAGCGGGCCAAGGTTAAGGTCGCGGCGCAGCCCCCGAAGGCCGAGGAGGGATCGGTAGAGGCGGCGCCGGCCGACGCGGGGCCTATCAAGGCCGAAGAGAAGCCGGCCAAGCCCGAGGCTGAGCCGGTAGACGAGAAGGCGCCGGCGGCCAGTGCGGAAGTGGCGGAGGCGCCGGTGGGCAGACGGACGAGGCGACGGCGCTGGCGGCGATGGTGAAGGCGACCAATAAGTTCGAATTGGCCAAGCGTGCGACATTACTTCCGGCGGCGGCGGTCAATCCCTTCGTTCTGCTTTGCAAATATTGTTTGAGGAGGGCAAAGAAGTAGAAGAATCTTTAAGTAAAAAGTGGAAAAAGATAGATGAATTTGATCGGCACACTGCTTTTCTGGTAAGCCCCTCATAATCATAATGTTCATTTCCTAATCTTCATGTTATTCGCTTTACTTGTATCATCCTGTTTCCTTAAAGGAAAAGTGAGGCCACCATGGTTGTTTTGCTTAGACTTTATGTGCTCAATTATTTGTTTAACGACGAGTTAGCTTATCTGTTTATGTGCATTGGTTGTCATTTGTGATGTCCCTTCGTATTATTTCAAGAAATAACTTCATCCAACTGCTTTTTGTTCTCCTCTTCTTGTCCTCTAAAGGTGCACTGCCTTTTGTGTATTGAACTGTGAGTACGAGCAAAATTACCTTCATCGGCTTCGCTTTGTCTGCAGAATGCAGCTGCCTTTTGGAGTCCAGAGCCATTAGCAGCGCGAGAATTCGCAGTACGAACTACTACTACCTCATGCGAGGCTGTGATGGAGGCTGCAAACAGTGAAAAAGATTTGGTTGAGAAAGAAGTTGCTGCCTTCTCTCAAAACCCGGACAATAGCCTTATTATCCCACAGGTGAATTATTATTTCTGTAGTTATTGTGGCATCATATTCTGGTTCCTGTCGATTACCAAATTACAGATTTGTCTCAAGGATTCGACCCTTCACCTTGTCCGTCTCCGCGGCGACGTTGGCAACTAATCAAAGTTGCTACTCCTGGCATCCGATGGCACCGATGTTATGTCGTCTTTGTATTTGACGGGTTTCGTCGGTTCGTCTCTTCCTTTGGAATTTAGTTTGCATCTAACTTACTATATTTTATGTCTTCTTCCCGTTCTATCAATATTGTCTATATATAAATATTATTATTATGAAAATAAAACTCTATAATTCCGAATATTTTTTGTCTCAGATTCGTTTATTCCTACGGATCTCAAATTATAATTTTTTTTTCCCTCCATATCTCAGTGATCGGCGGTGTGTAACCACTGCTCCATTTTAATGGAAATTATATCAATTCTGCTGGTTACTTGAGAGTATTTTCAAATTTGTGCAAGTGCTCTATGCTCAAACAAATCAGTTCTATATTTCTTACACGCTTGCTGTTTTGATCCTTTCAGAAACTCAGACGATGGCGATTAGTTCTGGCTGGGCAGAATTTCCCCAGGATCTGCTCCAGTTGGTCTTCCTTCTTTCAATTGATTTGTGCCGTTTGTTGGGAATGGCATTTGTTGGCATCAACACGCAAGGTGCCACATACCATCGCCACTGCTTGTGCTATCTGAAACAGAGGACACGGACCTTCGTCAACTTTGTGAGGTTTCAACCAAGGAAGTCTATGAAATACCTTTGGCCCAAGCCCAAGGGAGGAAGATTATCGGCTCCGCTAATGGCTGGTCAGTAAGTGCAGGTGAAGATAACGAATTCCACGTTCTGAATCCCATCACTGGCATTCAAATTGGTCTCCCACCAAGGCCCATCCAACGGTGATTTCATCTCCATGGTGACTCACTTGGCTTTAATACTTCATGCGTGTCTTTTTTGTCGATCGTCGGATAAGGGGTGGATGAATTTTGGGTGCGCAGAATGGGATTGATTTTGCAGGAGAACATTTTTTTTTCCATTAATGCGGTTGAATTTTAAAATTCGAGATTAGTCCAACGCCAAAGATGATCAAGATTGCTCCTTTACCTTCGATTATAAATCCGTCTTCCTTCTACACCGTAGAATGTGGCGGAGAGTTGCTTTTCGTGCACAAGAAGATTTGGCTAGATGACGAATCTTGCGATTATGAAGTGCTTATTTGGGATGCTACTTGTTGTCACTTGTCGCACCCAGTATTTTAAAGTTTACAAGCAAGATTTGGAGAAGAAATGTTGGGTTCAAATCAAAAGCATAGGAGACCATGCTTTGGTTGTGGATATAATAACGCCGTATGTTTTGCCGGCTGCATCAGGCATCAATAAAAATTGCGTATATTAAACTGATGATTATGGGAAGGGACTATTTGCGCAAGTAGAAAGTGAAGGAGGCTTAGATGTGGGTATTTTCTGTTTGGACGATGGGAGCATTCAACCTCAATACCCAGGCGTGTCAAAGTCTAAATTTTCTTTACCAAGTTCCTAATCCTTATTAGCATGTTCTTCTTAAAAGTTAAAGTTATTAATTACGATAAGGTAAGGTCCTTAAGAATAAACATAGATCATTAATTTGATTAACTATTTTTGTATTATATTATACTTTGTGCTAGGTCATTACCGTGCCAAAGTCTAAATTTTCTCTACCAATATAGATTGTTACTAATCCTTGTTAGAATGTTCTTTCTTAAAGTTAAAGTTGTTAATTAAGAACAACAACATTTGCCTGTTGGCCAAGTCCTCTTTTTTTGAGAATTTAAAAAGAAAAAGGTCTCACTTTACTTTATTATAAAAGTGGGTGTAAAATAGGTATATCTATTTATATAAATGGGAGATTTTTTTAAATGTCAATTTTACCATTGTTTTTTTTTTTCTAACGCAATTTTACCACTTTTTTTTTCAAGCTACGTAATATTACCTTGGCTTGAAAAAGTATCAGGTGTCACTAGCCAGCACGGCAGAAGTTGTGTTGGGCTTGAATTCTTTCTGCTTGGTGGGGCTGAAATTGTATTGGGCTTCAATAATAAAATTGGTTGGTAGGTCTTGCACATGCCATTGGATATGAACAATTTGATCTTGCTGCATCATGTTTTAGCAAACTATCTAATCCACACGACCTTATTATATCATAACTACAATTGTTGACGCTTGGTTTCGCCATGTCGGCTTGCCTTGCTTTTGTTTGCTCTCACCATCCAAGAGGCCCCTTTCATTTACTTACCCCCCACTAGGCCCTTACAGAGGGCATCAGCCCATTGCAATCTCCAACAATGACCCCACAATTAATTTCTTTCCCTAGCCATTAGTCATTAGATCACATCTCATAACTTGTGTCTCAAGGTTTCTTGATCTTATAGATGATTGGTTCTTGAGATGAAAGCAAGCATGCATCAACATCATAAAAATCACAGATTGCACCTGCAATATTATGTAACAAATGGAATTGCGACCTATATAGAATGTCCACTAATTATGGCTTTTAGAAACTCCTAATTCAGGCTGCAAACCTTTTGCCCGCTCCTTGTCACTAGATTATTATTAAACCTCCATTACAAGGCAAGAGAAGGTATATCAAATGTCACTTGGACAAAATGTTCTATGAAGCCATAGGTGACTGTTTTATCATAAGGCGCCAATTAGTGGTCCACCATTGGATTTGCGAACTTTCAAATCTTCATGTGGGCTTTGCTGTTTTAGATTTTTCAACCTCTATTGAAAGCCAGAAATCATAACCATGTTGAACACAACTGCCCTCGCAAGTCTGACCATTATTACTACATTCAAGAAATATTAGTTAGAAAAAACTGCGGACGGTTAAAAAAAAAAACAGTAGGAATCAACTTCACGTGCACAAGGAAATGAAAGCAGTGAAACTCCATGGTTGATCTCGATGACTTCTTGTTGAGGACAGCTTCTACCGGCTGGCACCATTACCGCAATCCATCTGCGTGTACCACTTGTGGGGCTCAACGCTCGTTCTAGCTAGTAGAACCTGTAGGCGACCAACCCAACAATGGCACATGATCGCCGGGTAAGATCAAAATTTCTGAGTTGAAGCTCGTGAGCAGATTTCCCTTCGATAAAAGAAACCGTCGGCAGATTTGCAATTCTTGATCATTAACGGTTCAATCATAGGCTCAAGTTCAATCTGTAAAAATATTTTATCTTAAATTTTAGAAGTAGTAGTTACTAGATGAAGAAAGTTTGAACTTGAAGGCTGATCGAAAGTACGACGGGGCCATGAATCATGGCAAGCACGACGGTGGAGCATCTGATGGTAGTTAGGTTAGGTGCTTAAGGGCGGGGAAGAAGACCCACCTAATCTTCTCCTAAGCTTTTGAATTCATTCCTTCTGGGGGCAAGCTACCACTCGTCACGGAGCAGTCTGCTCGTCTAAATTCCAAAGATTTGGCAACAGGCTCTCCCCTTTTTTCTAATTAAAAAATCCATGGCATGGCGCCTCCTTCCTAGTTTCCCAAATGAGATACCTAATTGAGCTTGATGGGTACTGGTGATAGAATCTGATGGTTGAGCTGGCCAGCCTTCTATCTATGATCTTTATCTCTCTCACAGACTCCACCACAACGTTAAAGCCAGTGATTCGTCCATGAAAAAGTTGTTTGATTTAATGAGTTGTGGGATAATAATATTAACGAAGACGAAACGGAAAGTCAAAAAGGGCGCTCTTGTGGAGTACATGGAGGAGAACCACGGACTTTTCCGATTACAATTAGTCAGAAGAAGCGGCAAACTTCAGAGATATTATGCCCTGCCCATTTTAGCTCTTAGTTCGAATATTTGTTGCCTTTGCATAGTGTATTGAATCGCTTCAAATTTCAAACAATTGAATTGCCTTTCAACTAAAAGAACAGTGGGGGAAAGATGACAATTGAGCTTCGGGGGGCAACTCAATGGGAAGAGATTGAGCTCAGGTTGAAATCATTGTCAACCGCAAATGGGTAGATTGTCGATCTGGGAAGCTAAATGGCCGCCATTGGAGTATGTCTGTCATATATCTATGGTATCTTGGCGAGCTCAGGGACATGAAAACTTGAATATCCTTTTCACAGCTGCCAAAGAAAACAAATGGACGGCCATGGATGTGACCACCCATGTGCAGCATATAGCAACAACCACATCAACAATATTCGAAACATGTTTCTCCACTCCAATCCAAAACAATAGACGATGAATTTTGCTAACTTATTCCCACCGTAAGGTTTTTATAATAGTTGACTTGCTTTTTCTTCTCTGCTTTTTGCATGATTACCGGAATACAAATAGTTCCCACTGCAGGTGCGACTTGTGCATGTATATATATGATAATGCCCATGTTTTAGTTATCCTCAATTCTTAATAGTATGCATGCATCATATATGATAAATTTTAAGTGTAAACCATGGAAGAACTTGCTGGTGGACTAAAACTTATGCCGTGCTTTCCGAAATATGTGTTTTGACTGGCCAGCATACACGCTAACTGCATGGTGTCCAGCTATTGTTGTGAAGAGCTGTCAAACCTGGGCAGTGTGAAATGAAATACATGAAAGAGTTGGACAGGGCATTAAAACCTGCTTGGAAATGTTCGTTGACGAGGAAGTAAGAAGTAAATGAAGGTTGAAGATGGGCAGGATGGTTTCACACATGGTCTTTTCTTGCTTCTTATTGAGAAAATAACATCAGAAATTACCGCACCAAAGATGGTTCAATCATCAAAAAGGATTACAGAATAAATGTTGCTGCAGATCATCTGCTTCAGAAATTAAAAGAATGCCCAGGATCTCATCCCATCCACGTTCTTGTGGGACAATATTGCAGAAAATTGCGATATGTGTCTGGGGCTAAAGATGACTTTTTTTATATTCAAAATTCTTAGAACCATCAGCACTTTCTGAACACCATCCTAAGATCTGAATAAAACAGCCACCCGGAGAGCAACCGAAAAAGTGGAAGCTTCTTTAATGAAATAATCAAAGGAGTTGTTGCAGTTGTTGCACACTTTTATATGCCTGTTTGTACTGTATAGTACTACTTTCATCCCTCACTGTCATTTACAAAACTAATGCGTTTTTTTTAATCTTAATACATGATATGTTTGATTATGATTACAAACTATTACTTAAACGTCCATGAGATATGCTTTGTAATAACATTTAAGAAAGAAGGGCAACAATGGGAAGCTAAGAATAGGGTATGGTGACTGTAACTTAGACCAGAGGCAGCTACAAGTTTTACCGTAATCCTCTGCCATCAAAACGAGAAAGAGCTCCTGGCCATGGCTTGGGTCTGCTCGTTTAAACCGAGTCATCAAAAGAAAAACAAACCGACATCCAACCAAACCGAATGGACAAGTATGCCTGCATAAAATTTTGAGATAACCTTTTGTGCCATCCGGTTCAATCCAGGAAATTGGCTTTTGTAAGAAAGCCAAGGCCTAAACCCTAAGCTCAGAGTGTCAGGAGTTTTGATTTCTTGGTGTTCGAACTGCAAACCCAAGTAGCCTTGGCTATGGCTCTCTTCCCCACAAGGTTACACCCACAAGAAAGAAAACGGAAAAAAACCCAAAACAAAGAACGTTATTTTCTGCAACGACACTAGAAGCTAGCGGCCATCAGATTGGATAAGCTGGTCTTACTTTTGCACGGGAAGGGTCCATTTTTGTTCGATTAGTCTTACATTAATTCCTGAGGTTTTTAGTGGCTTATATTTAAATTAATGATAAAATTTTATTCCCAAAATTAGTTTTTTTAATAAGAAAAACTTGTTATATTTATTTTAAATCTTTTTTAAAATCTTAAAGAGCCAAACAAAGTATCATAGTCAAGTGAATTTAATGTTGCCCCGATTTGCCTCATGTGGTGTGTTCCTCCTTGTATGCCTTATTTGGTAAGTAAAATAAATTTAAAAGACCCAACAATGATATCATAATTAGGTGAGTTTCATATTACCCTTATATGCCTCAGGTGGTGTGGTGCCCCTGTTTGCCTCTTGTTGCAAGTCAAAATAGTTTAAATTAGACTCTTATTCTAAAATATGAGTTCTCGCATGTATGAGGTCGAGATAATTTGAGTGACTGATAAATGAGTGGTCTTATGTTAAAAATCGAATAGCTCGAATTGGAGTTTCTTGAAATTTTATTACATGTTAATCCAACATGTGTGAGTAAATGAAATAATTTGGCTAATTATAAGGGGTGAATTATTAAATTTATCTTACATTAATCAATATGTGCTAGAAGTAGATAATTCGATTTACCTTATGTGTTGGGAGGGAAATTATTTACCCTCCACGTATGAGAGGGAGATCGATTCAATAAATTATGAGAGGGAAAATTATTAAGTTAGACTCAGAAAAAAATGATTAAATTGATTTAATATCTAAGGGGAAAAATTATTAATTAGTCTCATATCATTATTATAGATAACCTATAAGTTTTATATAAATTAATGAAAAAATTTTATTTTTAAAATAGTATTTAAATTAAAAAAAAACCTGATTTGTTCTAAATACCCTGTAGGGGCCAAAGGTTTACTGTCTTAACCACCCAAAGTAATCCTTAAAACCACCTAGAGTAATCCTTGACCTCGTGCATCTTTTTATCTACACCGTTTGGAGGGCCTTCCTCGTCCTCCTTTGCGGCCAGTATATCTATATAAAGACCCCTACACGCCTTCCCCTTCTCCTCATCACTCGCTCTCCCTCTCTCACATCTTCCCTCCCTCTACCATCTTTCTCTTCTCTCTCCGCTTCCATCTTTTTTTGAGTTTCAAGGTAATGCATGTAGCTGGTTTGTTTAGCACCTATTGTTCAAAAGCGTCAAGTGGGTAATTTCTTAAGGTCTTTGGGGTGGTGTTTGCAGGCAGAGAATGGCTCCCCTCGGCTTCTTCTTGCTGGGCTTACTTTCACTCTTGAGAACTGCTTATGGGTATTACGGCGGGTGGATCAATGCCCATGCTACCTTCTACGGAGGTGGTGATGCTTCTGGAACGATGGGTACGCACCTAGCTGCTTCCAGCATTTTAAAACTGTCTACTCTTTTTGGTACCGTATGATGTCAGCCTACCTTTTGGACTCGCATTCTCTCTGGCCATGACATTTGCCATTTACTGGTCTTGTAGGGGGAGCTTGTGGCTTTGGAAACCTCTACAGTCAAGGGTATGGCACCAACACGGCAGCTCTGAGCACAGCTCTGTTCAACAATGGCCTCAGCTGCGGTGCATGCTTTGAGATCAGGTGTGTGAGTGACCGCAGATCGTGTTTGCCGGGCTCCATTTTGGTCACTGCCACCAACTTCTGCCCACCGAACAATGCCCTCCCTAACAATGCAGGTGGTTGGTGCAACCCTCCCCTGCAGCACTTTGATCTCTCCCAACCTGTTTTCCAGCGCATTGCGCAGTACAGAGCAGGGATTGTCCCCGTTGCTTACCGAAGGTAACAAAATTTAACCACCCAAAGTCTTGTCAAGATAAAATCTCCTTCCCATTTGTGAGACTTGGACTAATTCATAATATACATGCTTGCTCTGATACAGGGTGCCCTGCAGGAAGAGAGGTGGCATTCGGTTCACCGTCAATGGCCACTCCTACTTCAACCTGGTTCTCATTACAAATGTTGGTGGTGCTGGTGATGTCCATTCTGCCGCCATTAAGGGCTCAAGGACTAGGTGGCAAGCCATGTCAAGGAACTGGGGCCAGAATTGGCAGAGCAACTCTTACCTCAATGGCCAAAGCCTGTCCTTCAAGGTCACCACCAGTGACGGCCGAAGTGTTGTCTCCTACAATGTTGCACACCCCGGCTGGTCCTTTGGCCAGACCTTTAGCGGTGGACAGTTCCGCTGAAACATAATACAAGGGCATCACCATCTAGCTGCTCAACCATTCCGAGCTAAAACTGGTTAAATCTTTACCATGTTTTAGCTGGGGTTGCTTGTTGAGTATTGAAGTAATTTGGTTGAGGTTAATTAGGTATTATTATTTATCATTTGCGCCTTTTTTCTAAAGGCCATGAATGAGGGAATAGTAAGAATAACTAAAAGCCTACCCCCCAAGGCAGAGGTGAAACTCCACCACCCGCCTTGGTATGTGGAGGGAATTTCCTTCTTTTGAGTTTCTCTTTTGTTTTTTTGGCTTAATGCCATTGTAATCAGCAGTTATTGCTGAATGGTTCCTTTTTTTCTTTTTTCCTGAGAGTGGTCCTTTGATATGTTATATGTTGTGGAGCAGCTGAGAAGCAATGTAACTATGTAAATTTATACATTTGGTATCAATGAAGATTTAATTCCTTACAAAATTTTTTCCTTGCTTCCAACATCTCCACGTTAACTTGCTCACTAAGTGGCAAAATTGGTAGTACAGATTAAGTTTAATGTTAAGAGTTCATACTTCATGGATACTCAAAAGGTAAGGTGATAGTTCTCACCCAGTATGCTTGATCAGAGGCACTTTTCTGGTTCAGCTCATAAAGCCAAGCCGTTGTCTTGGTCAGTGAATTTAACTTCCTTCCCTGTAAAGCTGTCAATGTGGACTGTTGAAACAGTTGGTGCCTCTTTGTGATCTGGTATAATGCGTGAAAACTTTTTACTTTCGGCGTTCATACTTGTATGGTATTGGTGCAGTTTGTGTGGTGTCAACCCACCGGCCTAGATTTTGTGGCAAAAGTGCGTCGATCGACAAAAAAGAGCACCTCAGATGTCATTGAAAAAGGAGCAATCCCACTGCCCAACGCCCCTTAAACCTCATTTGGCTGCTCCCGCCTACTTGCCACAATGGATTTTGTTGTTAGTATCTTATCTTATTACATGATAATGTTGTTTTTTTCGTTTCTGGTTCAGGTCTGTTCGGGCTGGTAAAATGCTGACAATATGTTGCTGTTCGTCAGATTTGCAGAGGTGGGGCTAATCTTTTGAACGTGTCGAGGTAATTGAAGGTAAGAGAAAGAGCCCAAAAAGAGTGACCCAAGAGCGGACACTATACAGCCTCGTGCATGCGGTTTCCAGGATGCTCCATGTTTGCAAGAATGGACAACAGAGTTGTTCGTCTCCTAGTCACCAAAGAGACACTTGCCTTGCTAAATGATAGAAGAGTTCAAACATGTGGCTGGTGATCACTATAAACGTCGATGACTCGATATAGATTTTTTTGTGTTTGAATTCCACTACCCGTGAAATTGCGTGTATTAGACAGGTTTCTGTTCAAGTTCAGAAAATTAAATTTTCATGTTAGCTATGATAGTTCAGTACAACTAGTTAATTAAATGTTAGTAGAGTATTATTTATTACTTTGAGGTGGAAAATAGATCAGCTTCATTAGTTACTCCTCCTAACATCATAATTTATGTACGAGACCTTAAAATTAGTTTTATATCTGATATCTATTAATGCAAGATCCGGTATGTTTGTAAAATAATTTATGTTTCTTTAATTTGGTTAATTATTCTTAAAAAATTATATATGTTATCAATTTGCATTTAGGCTACGTGGTTAAATTTTAATCGTTTCCACCTAGCCTTCACTTCCTTGTCATTATAAATATTAGAAAAGATATCGTTTATAGAAAATCATTTTAATGTATTAGGCCTGATCATATAACGTCGACATGCATTTCGTATTTGGATTATCTTCTTCTTATGTGATTCAATTATGTTTTTTAACAAATGTAGCCCTGTGTGGATGTAAGTGTTTGCTTCTCACTATTTCTTTGTACATCTTTTTTTTTAATGTGCAAAGGCTTTGTTTATAATTTACGAAATCTGACATATCTAAATGTTCTTAAATATTGCATATGCAATTGTGAGTGCTTCTGTTTTTTTTTCTTTAAAAAAGAACTTTTTCAATCCAAGCATTTGTTTCTAATTAAAATTACCTATTAAGTTGAAGGATTTCATAAGCTTGCCATTCCACACATAAATTGTAAAAGGAAAGAATAAGTTGTAAAGCAGGCTGACTACGAGATACAAGTGCAACACTTAATAAAACAATGCATGATAATACATGAGAAAACTTAGATTTAGATTTAGATTCCTAAATCC
>JAVDBV010085914.1:0-20101 GCA_032619315.1 Piper longum | reverse complement strand
GCCGGCGGTGATGGTTTGATAGAGGAGGGACGAGTTGGGTCGGGTTGGGAAGACATTTGGTTATCGGTTTGGGTTTGGAAAATTGGCTCGAGTTAAGGAATCAAATTGGTTTGGATTGGCTGGTTTTATCTGTAGGGTTTAATCATTAATGAACCATTTGATCATATCGAAATCGAATTTAAGACGAACAAAAAATAAATTAACAATTTTTTATTTCTAAAGTGAGTAGCTTCAAAACTTAACTCCTTAAAATTTGGTAAAATAGTGATATGACTTAACTGCAGTAAATTAAAAGTGAAACGTCTTAGAATACCACAGTGCAAATTTTATGTTTTAGCCAATCGATACTGACTTTATGAGAAAATATTTACATAGAAGATGAGTTTAATCATAAAATATTTTCTGTTTAATCATCAGTAAAAACAGTTGAAGATCGAAGTTAGAAAATTTGGTATATGAAACGCTTAGAGTAAAGAAAATCAGTAAATTGAATTAGTACCCACTAACCCAACTGGAGCGTCTGCAATTATTGTAGAATTTGAAGTGGAGCGTTCACTTCCATTTATTTAAGGTGTGCTCCCCTTCATGCGACCATTTCAATTTTCTGGGTATCATACACCATGTGTGCCCATTGAAGAAGACAGACCTTGTCACCAATAATTTCACCTTTGTGTACCTTTCTGTTGCCACCAAGTGATGCAACAATGCCAATTGTTTCGTTAGTCAAGTGATTTCTTATCCCTTGAAGAAGACAAACCAGCTTGTCACCAATATTTGTTTTTTCACCTTTGTGTACCACCTTTGAGCAAAGACGTGATGTATCATAGTTGCCAGATTGCCGAAGTTAAATTTACAGAACCAGTTCAAATACTACCCTAAAGGTAGGGGTGATTGCCGAAGTTAAATTTACAGAACCAGTTCAAATACTACCCTAAAGGTAGGGGTGTAGACTTTCCTGCTCAGATATACAAATTGCAGAATTGAATGAAGAGGTTAATTATCTGTTTCTGAAACATCATTTCAATGTGAAACTCACACAAAACATGGCAAGAAACCATACAGAAAAATCCATGAAACTATAACGAAGTATAAATAAATATATAATAAACAATCGATGGCTGATTAGATATTTGGTGCTGCTTCTATAGTGACTCTGCAGCTTGAAGCCTCTGCCACATTGTTACTATTGCTTGAGAATGCTGTGCAGCTTCTATTTCGGACTGTCAATTGCTCTTCACTGGTAGAACTATACTCCTGCACCAAATGTTAAATTTCGTCAATAGCTACGGTTGTTAACTCACAAACAAGGACTTGTGTTTTCTATCTCAACTTGGCTTGAAACTTAATAATTTGTATTGAAAATTGAGCTTTAGGCCATTCAATTAAATTTTATTGACAAAATATATCGAGTAAATCTTTATAATAATTTTAAATAAGAGAGAAAAGTTTTAAATTTTAATTATATGATACATGCAATTATAACAAACTTAAATACCTTAGTACTGAAAAAAATTAAAAATGCAAAAAACATCATTTCGAACTTGAATATAAACAAGACAGTATGAGTTATGCAAAACTCGACTTGAATAATAAATATTGACATTATCATACGGAAATTAAAAAAATTTACCACTTTCAGCTTCTCTTGCACTTGTTCTCTCAATGTTTTGACAGAGCCAACCTGCATACAACACCATTCAACAAATCAGCAGATGCAACTTCAAAGACATATTTTTTTCACTATCAATTTTCATCTTACAAGAACTAAGAAAACCCGCCAATTCATCCAATCTTAATAACACATTGAAAACAGAGCAAACAATTATCAAGCACTACGCACCGCCGTGGAAGCTCTGAGCTTCTTCCACTCAAGAACCCGATCCACCTCCACCCTCACCTTCCCCACCTCCTCCTCCCTCCCCATCATCTCCTTCAACCTCGCCTCCAGAGCCAGGCCGCGCTCCCTCAACAGCCGCTCCGTCCTCTCCCTCTCCGACCGCAGCCGCTCCAGCCTCCGCCGCACCGACTCCAGCTCCTCCGCCAGCGACGCCCCGACCGGCTCGATCGCGACCTCCGCCGCCGCCACCTCCAGCAACGGACAGTTCTCCTTGTTGGAGAAGGCCCTGCCGCCCTGCTGCTTATCCCCGCGCTTCCTCGCCGCAGCGTGGCTCGCTGGGACGTTTCTCGGCTGCAGCGGCCTTCTAATGGGCTTCCACGCCGTTTTGAGGTTCCCGGCCGCCGGGGGTCGGATGGCTTCCATGTCTGGAGAGGAATCGATCGGAGTCGGACAAGAAAGATTGGAGCTTGAATGTTGAGAGAGTTGATGAAGACGACGATGGCTATGTAGCTATGTTGGATGGTTTGAATTTGAAAAGGAGCGGCGGCAACGGCTACTATTTTAAGGTGCGGTTAAACCTGTCATTAATCTTAAGAAAAAAAATTACCAACACTAATCATTTTAAAATAATAATAATAATAATTCAATCACTGATTGTGAATGGTTAATGAATAGGGTTTTTGTTGAAACTAAGGGAAATAATCACTTGTAAAATCTAGAATAATATTTTCACAATGCTATTCCAATCTTCTCTAGTACACTTTTTAAATTTGGCATGGTCGAAGTTTCATAATTGTACCATTATAATTCATACTCAGTTTCTTAATTTGAATTTTTTTAATATATATTTTTTAAAAAAACTTTAATCCATATTTAGTCAAATATTAATGATAGAAAATATTTTTAAAGTTTAATAAAATATTTTATTATAATTTTAAAATCTAGTTGAACCAGATTAGATCAGCTGAATTAAATATACCTATACTATAGTTTAATATAAGTAATTCTTGTTCTTCTCAAACATCAAATATTGGCGGAGTTGTCTTTATTTACCGTTTACTAGACAATGTGCATATTATAAAATATTTACTCAATATTAAAGTTTGTTAGCTTGTTACATAAAAATGCGGAGATAAATTAAAAATCAATTAAAATTTATAAGTTATAAGTTATGACTATGCTCTTTTTAAATTAGTGAAATGGAATTCATAGCCTAAGAGTGATTAAAAAGCCCTCAAAAGAATAGGTATCAGCTAGAAAAAATTACACCCTTGGAGCTGTAATACAAAAAAAACATCTGCTCATATGATAATCCTCTTTTAAATATGTAGAAAAACTGATACATACACTTCAAGTTGTGATACAAAAGATACACATATGCTCAAATGAAAAATTACGTTCAAAATTTACAAGTTTTACTTGATGGGAACTACATGTGACTATCGATATGTAAAACAGAGATTAGAGTTCCAACTATCGGTGTGAAAACCGGAATCAAAATCAGAATTGATTTTTAAAGGAGTCAATAAATTAGATCGAATTAGTTGAATTGATCTGAATTAGTTCAAATTGATTACATATAAAAATTTAACAACTCATAATATAAATACATGAAATACATAATTGCATGATTTTCAATATAAATATACAAATTTATAGTTTAATACAAGAACAAAAGAGAATTACCGTTTATCATCACGATATTATAATTTCATACGTGTAATATTTAAGATATCATTATTTGTCTTCTATCAAATGATAACAACTTATATTTAAATCGGGCGGATGCAAGGGGTGGATGCCGCCACCGCCGATTTAATTAGTAATTGAATCAGTCCAAATCGATCTAATCGATTATATATAATAATTTAACAACTTATAATATAAATATATAAAAATTAAGTATTAATGTCATTTTGATATTATTATATGTATAATAATTTATGATATTTTTTATATTTTTTTGATTTTTTTTAAATTATTTAGAATTAGTATTATTTTTTTTCAAATTGGAGCCGAGTAAACTTTTAATTACGAGAATGACACCCCTACGTCCCTTTTTCCTTCACCCCCATCGTCGCTGCCGCCCTTCTTTGCCTCCCCCCACCAGCCCCGCCCCAACCCACCTCCCCCCGGCCCTACCCCGTCTTGCCTCCCCCCTCCCCGCGCCGCCTCCCCCGCCAGTCGTCAGCGAACGGATGTGTGAGGTTGGAAGGAGGGGCGAGGTCAGCGGCGAACGAGGTTTTTTAATTAAAATTATATTTTTGCCCATACACAAATAATTTATTTAATTTCATACCTAGGGTATTTTCATAATTAAGCATCAAAACCGATCATACCAATTTACCCCGATTCCGAATCGATCAGAATCAGGGTGAATCGGCTTATTCGTGGTTTGATTTATATAAAGACCGATTCGACACTAATTCAAATCGGATTTCATCCGATTTGAGTTAAATTGGTTGATTCCGAGTGGAATCGGCCAATTCCTTCAACACTACATTTACCAAAACTTCCAACATACCGAACTTGCCAACATAGTTAAAGCAGAGAAAGAAACTTGTAAACCTGCAATCTATTCTCATAATTTTAAGCACAAGAATGACATAAAAGTAGAGAAACAATGAAGCCAACAAACCAAGAATAAATTCACAAACAATACAATATAACTCTGAAAAATATTGACGACCTTCAATGCTATCATTGATCTTCGTCTCCTCTAAAATAGGCCTGGAAACAGGATTTAGTGAATCATCTAGCCGACCATTCTTCCATCTCCCTCAATTGTTCTCAGAGTTTCATTCTCCTTGAGCAAGCCAAGAGGCAACCTCTTTAAGAGAGGGCATCTATACACCTTTAATGATGATAATGACGGAAAAATGACATCACTTTTGCAAATTAGTTTTAGATTTGTTAATCCAAATAAACACAGCCATTTCAACCTGGGAAATGCCTCAAGCCCTTCTTCACCATGGCTATGAGAACCAGACAGTTCTTCAATCACATCATTATCCCTTATATGAATGTGACCTAAATTTTGGAGATACTTCACCCAGTCAATCCCTTCGAGAAGCCTACACCCATCAATCACTGGCATTCTAAGCTGCCCAAGATATTTTCCAAGTGAACCTCCTATATGTATAATTTATAATTTGTAGTAATGTGCAAGCCTTAGCACTTCCACAGTTGGTAAGATTTTACATTTCCCGTGCATTTCCATATGTCCACCAATGATACCATCCTTTAGAGAATTGCAGGATCGAACATGGAGAATGTTCAATCTAATCCCAAAACCCAGGCAGCAAATGCAGAGTTTTCAAATCTTAGCAAAGATAAATCCGTAAATTTGTAAATCAAGTATTTAAGAGATGAAGAATCCTGAATGTGGATTGAGAGATTTGACGAACACTCTTAACCCTTTCAATTGAAGAATGTCCACTACATTATACTCTGGGGTCATGAATAGAGAATACATCAGTAAGGACATCAAGTACCTGCAACTTGGAAAGCCTTCTTTCGGATGATCCCAAGGGGGAATAGGAGCACATCAGGGATGTTACCCAAATCTCCTAGTTGCTGTGGCACTGATTTTAGATATGTTCCAAAGAGATTAAGGTATTGCAACTTCACTAATTAGCCAATTGAACTGGGTAGCATCTTCAGACCTATATTAGATATATCAAGAACTCGAAGAAGTGGGGTGAATCCAAAAAAAAAAAATCAGAAATATTTAGCCCCCCATTTAATTGTAGCACGAGCGTGAGCAGCTTCGTGCACACCGGGTGCCAAACAATGAAGTGATCTTGTTATCTTAGCAGCGTTGTCTTCCCAACAACCCCCATGCCATAGATCCCAATTATTCCTGCTTCTTCTCCTCTTAGCAAACCACACATTCTTAAATATCTCAGCATGTCCTACAGAAGTTGAATGTGGCAAAACAAGTATAATATACATGGGGGATTCGGGCACAATACCTGGCATGCTGGTTGCTCTTGCCGGGTGAAATCCATGGCTTAGTCCAGAAATGTCCAAGTTTCTGCTTGTTGACCCATGGGTATGTAATCTTGAAATGCATGACTTTGGCCAGAAACGTCCAAGTTTCTGCTTGTTTCTCCCAGCATCTCCCAACTTCTCAAGTTGTGGATTGGATGTAATTTTATGCCAGCTTTAACCAAAAACTTGCCCTCGCTTTCAGAAGCCACCCATATGGCCATATAGCAAACTCCATCATCCTCTGAAGGTGTTCTTTTTTAGCCGACCCCAACAAACATGAAGCTGTCAGTATTCCAATCACATCAATGCCCTTGTTAACAGCTTGCGAAGTGTAATCAGTGCATGCTTCTATTCTTGTGGAATGCTTTTGCTTGTCATAGCTCGCCCTATAACAGTTAGAGCAAATGGCAGCCCACGACACTCCTATGCAACTTCTTGAGCAAGAATTTGTATTTCTGTGCAAGAATCTAGGACGCTTGTACCTACATTCTCCCGGAATAAAGCCCTGCCATCCTCCCACACCAAGCAATTAACGTTGATCTTTTTCGTTGCATGCATTAGACCGCAGACATGTTCAGAACTTCCTGTGGAAAAAATCTTGGATTTGTTCCATTGATTGGGAACAGGAACTCGAATCTCCTCAAGATCAAACCTGTCCCACAAATCGTCAAAGAAAAGTACAAATATCCTCTTGTGCAGAAAATTGAGTATGGCAGCCTGATCCATCGACCTGCCTTCCCAATGAAGCAATCCTAACGTTTCAAGTATTGTCTTCTGAATCTGATCCACATTCACTTCCTTAGACACGACCACCCATATGACAATATCAGAATAAATGGTTCACTCAAGATCATAGTTAATTCTTCTTTGTTGTCTTCCCAACAACCTACCCCCATGCCATAGATGTCAATTATTAATGCCTCTTCTCCTCTTAGCAAACCACACACATTCTTAAATATCTCATCATGTCCAAGAGATGTAGAGTGTGGCAAAACAAGTAATAATATATATGGGGGATTCAGGCACAATACCTGGCATTCTGGCTGCTCTTGCAGGGTGAAATCCATGACTTTGGGCAGAAATGCCCGTGTTTCTGCTTGTTGACCCATGGGTATGTGTTCAAAAAAATTCCGACCCATGGGTATGCGCCAGCTCATCAAGTTGGGAAGAAGACCTGTCTCTTCCCCTGGGTAGGTTGTTGACAAAATCCTTAGGTTAAAAGCGGCCATGGCAATTTGATGCAAAAACGATTGGATTCTGATGAGTGATGGAAAGTCTGAGTCACCATTCTGTGGCCCGAAAAGAAAAACGTCCCTTGCAGTGAAGTAAAGACTGGAGTTGACTTATCTTTGCTCTATGCGGCAATAATTCAAACACCGGCCGTTCAGCTTCAAAACTCTTGGCACAAAAAGTCAAGCTTAAACTCTTTGCACAAATAAATCATCATGTTTCAATTGAAATGACTCTGAATTTGGAACACAAAACTGATAATGTTGATGACAAGGACAAATCATGTTTATGGGGATCATAAAAATGGAAAAAATAAAAAGATAATTTTTTTCCTAGAGTATTACAAATGGTCATGAGCACAGGGAATGAAATCATACTAGGCAAAATATCCGGCCAAAGCACTGTATATGAATAATTTTAAATTTTATACATAAAAATTTTAATTTAATAACGAGACAAAATTATAATAATAATTTAATATCTTAAATGTATATTATAATTGATTTTAAAAATATATCATATTTAAATAAAAAGATAAATTATAATTATTTATTTTTTTATTATATTTAAAAAAATTAAATTAGTAAAATTTGAACTCTTTTTATTATATTTTTGTTATTTTTTATTGTATTTTTAAATTTTATTTTATTTTAATTAATTAATTCTCCTCTGACGTCACGAAAATAAATATTTGTATACTTATAGGAAGTGCGGCCATTGCTGTAGGTGTCAAATATTTACAGATATTTTTTTTTTGTGACCCACCCTAATTCTTTACTTCCGAAATATTAGCAAAGCAAAACTGTTTCTAAAAAATATCCATGAAAATGATAACGACGTAATAAATACTTCATAAAAATTAAGATAATAAATTATTTATTAAGTGTTACATTTGGGATTATAATAAGCAGTGATAATTGTACATATATACATTATTAGTAGTAGTTAGCAATTCCGTTTGAGCGATTTTTTATGCCTTGTTAGTCACCTGTCTTACACTAATCTTCATTACCTTAGTAACGTTTGGTAAATCCCACCATTTAAATTTTACATAAATAAATCCATAAGAAATGATAAAAATAATTATAAATTAATATATTTTCAAAATATCTTTAAATTAATATATTTTTAAAAAATCTAATAACAAGTCAATTGCACTCAATTTTTATATATCTACTGAAATAATTAAAATATTCAAAATTAAATGTTCAGCTTAATTTTTATTTTTTCTTTAATGAATACATTTCATACGAACACCTCAATCAACAGCAATACAACATAGATCGATTAAAATCAAATTTGCTTAATCACATAACATTGAAACATGCATGGTAACCAAGTATGGGCACGTATCCCAAGACTTAGGAGGAGGACGACGACGACGACCACGACGGCGCGTCGGGAGAGCGGCGGCGGGCCTTGATCGCCGGAAAAACCCTGGAGCTCCGGTCGAAGATGTGGGCTCTCCGGTTGTAGTCCGACGCCTCCCTTCCTCCATGGCCCTCCCCTCCCATGGCCTCCTCCTCCAACCCCTCCAACGCCTCGGCCAGCCGGCTCTCCTCCTCCTCCGACTCTGGCAGCTCCCCCTCCACCTCCCACCACTCCTCCCCATCCCACTTGCTCACTCGCCCCTTCTCCGTCTCCACAGCCGGCCTGCCACCTGCCCCCATGCGCAACCCCCTGATCCTCCTGCATGCCACCAATATCATAAACTGCTGCTTTCCATGGCGGCGCCTTGGTGCTGTGGCATCACGGTGTGGTAGAAGAGAAGATACCCTCAAGCTAAAAGCAGGTAATATGGTTATGGGCTGATCGAGAGAAGATATGGGAGCTGCCATGTTTGGAAGCATATAAGCTTTTTGCTACTATCTGTATGTATATATATATCGTATATGTATGTCGTAAGACGAAAACATATATGTCCGAAGAAGAGGACGAGGAGGCGTGGGAATGTGAAGACTGATATGTATAGGAGAGACGAGGGAAAGGCACAAAGGTTGTGACACATGGAGAGGTTGAAGACAAGATGAGTGGCACACAGTTCAAGCTCTGTGTGACAGATAGCAAGAACAAGTCTTCAATACTATTTAGATTTTTTTAAAGATTTAGATATTGAGTTTCTTTAGATTGTAAATAGAATTGGAATATAAGATTATTTTTTCTTCTGAACAAGATAATTATTAATTATTTAATGTGGCACGCATCTATTCAACTAATAATTAGTGTTAATATAAATAATTATATTACTCAATAACACAAGAGAACATCAAATTTTTGCTTTAAAAAAATTAATATGTATGAAACGGGGTTGTAAACATTACTTCGCGAAAAAAAAGCATTTACAAAAAAGAGAGAATATAAGACTTGAAGACACGACGGATTAGAAGAGCGTGCACACTTTAGAAATTTCATCTTGAATTATCATTAGAAAATGAGTGTCCTCAATGATCTTCTATTTTGCTTGTAGCAGGTTAAATTAAAAACGGTGTTTTATATATAAAAGGCAAGATTTCACGTGATGACTTATATTGAATAAATTTTAATTTTATACATTAATTATTATTGAATAATGAGATTTACTATAATAATTCAATTTAATATGTTATATATAAATTGCGTTTAACTTTAATGATATATTATATTTGGATGAAAAAATAAATTATAATTATTTAATTTTTTATTATATTTTTTAAAACAATTATAAAAAAAATTTATTAGTAAGAAGTTAGACATTGAGGTTAATTGACTTAGAACTTATGACTTTCTACTGTTAAAGTTTTTTTTTAAGAAATTAAAGTTAGTGAAATTCAAACCCGTAATCGTCTGTAAAAGGTGTTTTTATTATATATTTTAAATTTTTTTATTTGATTAATTGATTCTCATAATTCTAATCTCACACCAATATTAAATTCCTCGTTTATTAATAAAAGTGGATATATAAAGTCAGAGAGATTGGTTAACGTGGGGGTAATTGCAAGAAAATTTCGTCGCGCCAAATTTAGGCCATCCGATTACACGTATGCCCTAGACTAATATGAAAGGAAAAATAGAAAACTTTCCCACCCTTGTTGATGACTAAATTCGGCTGCCTCTGGCCAGAGGGGTTGAACCTACTTATCCAAACCGAATCTAGCAAGGGAATGACCCAGGGGGATTAGATTTGATCATCGACAAGGGGAAGGGGGGGGGGGGGGGATTGTATTTGATCGTTGCACATAATTCTTGTCACGTTATTTGGCCACCGCTCGGTGGGATATGAACGCCCCATATAATTACCTGACCCAAAGTACAAATTAATTAATAAACTTAAGTCATTTCTTCTAGAATAGCTAACATAAATTAAAAATTTATAGTCTATACCTATTAATAAACTTAATTTACCTTAATAGTTAATGGATGTAGGACTAACTTTTAGGGGTCATACAATCTACCCAGTTAAGAAAACTTAGCCCTCGAAATTCCCGCACTTGACCTATTTAATAGCCTAAGCCATGTCCAATTCGGGTCACCATCTGATATAAAACTAGGTTGGCTCAGATACAATTTGTGATAACCTAACCTAAAGTGCATATTAATGGATCTAAATCATTTTTTTAATAGTAGTTAACCAAAAAATTAAAGATTTATAATCTATTTTTACTAATAAACCGGATCTTACCCGAATATATATAGGATGTGAGACTCACTTTTAGGCTGGATCTCATTGCAACTGACAAGGAGGGTAGATGGTGTTAATTTTTTTTTAATGAAAGATCATGGTCGTCCATGTAATTGTACTATCCAAATTGGGGCCAACTGCGTAGAAATTTTCCTACATTTGCCCCCAAAGCTAGCCAATCTTCTATATATATATATATATAAGAACCTAACAATGATGGACTTTTGGATAGCTATTAAGAGAGACATCTTAAATGGTAAGGAATAGAAAACTTCCTATTCCTAAAGAAGAGACCCTTCCATTCCAAATTACAAATTTCTCGTGATGATGAAGTGGGCTTATATAAAAGTTGGGAGGAGGCTTGAAGTGTAGCTTTGGACATCTCGTTCCTTAAACAAATGCATGTATTTTTTTAAATACTTATGCAATATATACTTTTGTACATGTATCCACATGGTTGGTCACTCTTTGTTATCCTCCAATGAAAACAAGTTCCTTACATCCATGGAATATAAACATTAGATTACAAGGTTAAAGTGCTTAGTTTAGTTAGTAATATAATTATGAGACATGCAACACGAAGAACAATGATAAGTTGAGAGGCATATAATTTAGCGTCATATTCTTAGGCCCTCTGATCCCCTAACCAAGCTCTGATACTATTGTCATTTGGGCCCCCAACTAAGCTTTAATACCATTATTTGAAAAAGCCTCTCTAAAAGGGATTTGCAGTAGGTGTCACGAGTCTCTCTTAATTTAAAAGTTAACTCAATGAATATGGTTTTTTCATTAGTCTATATACAAATCACCAAGATCATCTATGAATAATGTGAGATTAATCCAACAACTCCACGTCACACATCGAGTGTCTCCGAAACTATCATCATTTAACAAACTCCCTTTAAATTAAACAACACCCATTTGACAAATTCGTCTTAAATCATCAGGTGGAACCTATAAGAGAAACTTCGATAATCAGCGTAGGTAAACATTAAATCTCCCAAAATTATAACCTCACTATAATACCCATTCTTAAGCCCTTTGAGCCCCCAACTAAGTTATGATATTATTGTTGGCCTCTTTGAGCCCCCAAAAAGAACTTGTAATAAATGTCACGAGCTTCTCTTAATCCAAAAATTAATTAAAAAAGGCTTTCTCATTAGCGTATATACAAATCACTAAAATCATCCATGACCGACGTGGGATAAACCCAACACATATGACCCATTTAGTCCAGTTGAGTACTATTCATATCCAATTTAATATACTTATTATATTTATTTAATTATTTATGATATCTTAATTGTTCCTTATCTGCTTGTCTCAAATTCTGCCCACTATTCTTAATCTAATTATTATATTAATTTTATAAGTTATATATTTGTAATTTTTTCCTCATCGGCTCAACTCAAACACTATTAATCAAGATTCAGAAAAAAATACGATTAAATAAATTTAAAATGATTTAAATTTGACTTAAACACGATTTATTTTTATTATTTTATTATTTAATTTGAATAAAGTTCAAAGGCAAATGAGTCTCGACTCGTTCGATTAATATCAAATGAGTCATAGGATTAATATCAGATGAAGCCCTAATACATGACAAGATTTGGGCCCAACCCCTATTTATTTTGGATGCCTGAGTATTCTCAACACAAAAGTTTGGATATCGGCGTCGGAGCCCGACTACCGACCAGGCGGCGGCGATCGGCCATGGGCGGCGGCCGGAAGAACATCAAGCGGCGGATAGCGGCGGCGGCCGTCAGGGACGACGGGGTGGTGGACCTCCCGCCGGGCCACACCATCATGCAAGTCCTCTCCCTCCGTGGCTCCAACCTCATCGAGGTCCCTTACCTTCAAATTTTGACTAGTTTCTGGAACTGGGTTTGGCAGTTTTTGTGCTCGATTTGTGTAAAGTACCTTTCTTTTGGCAAAAAAGGCTGTAATATTTTGCATGTTTTGAGTTGCTGGAAGAGAGATTAGTTAATAGCCGTTCCTTGTTTGATTAAGTTGGACTTGGATCAATTTGATAGAATTTAGGTTCGTAATTCTAATGCAACGAGCTTGGGTTTTTGTCAGGAGGATATTATGCGCAAAAAGTTTAATTTTTACGTGTTTTGTGGTGCTGTTTTGTGGAGATTTATTAGATATGATTGAGCTAGATTCTGTATAAGTTCGATTCAATGTCTAATGTAATGAGCTTGGGCTAGTGTCTGCTCCATTCGACTTGATGTTTTTTTTATAGAAAATTAGATTTTACACATTTTTATTAGCTAATAACAATAATATGTATGAGTAGGACATTTTGACAATTATAAATAAGAATGCGAGGTGTTAAGATATGGCTATTTTATTTTATGGGTACTCTTACGACAAATTGAGATGTCTTTGACTCTTAAAACAAAACTTTTATATAAATTGTACTAAAGGGAGGATAGATATATACAATTATACTAGCGCGAGCTCGACTCCAATTCAAATAAGCTTGAATACAGATAAGCAGAACTCGGCTCCACTTTCAGTTGCTCTTGAGGACTTTGGTATAATTTGAGTTTTTTTTTTTATTGCCGATGGAGGATTTATCAGCATTCCTTGGTGTTTAGGTGATGGATGCAAAAGGACTGAATTCCCTTGCCTTGTTTCCTGCTAAGTTTCAGAAGAGCCTTTGGATAAAAAATGGTAACTCTTTTTTGTACTTTTTAAAATAAGTCCTTGATTTGATGCTTTGTATGTCTATCTCATGATGCATATATGTGGCATTTTTTTGAGTGTTCATGGTGGATTTCCAATGCAGGTAGTTTTGTGGTAGTGGATGCAAGTGGGAGGGAGAAAGCCCTGGAATCAGGTAGCAAGGTAGCCTGTATTGTTACACAAGTTCTTTACCATGATCAACTGCGTTTGCTTCAGAAATCTCCTGAATGGTGCGTTCTCGTTTCTCCAAAGCACTGTCTCACTACTTCTGGATATTGATATTTTGTTGGAGTGGCAATTCAATGTTTGAAAGAATTCACATTTTTATATTTTTCCATTAAAACGTATGCTAGGGCATCTCTTTTTTGGAGAGTTGAACACTTGACCAGAAAAGTTTTTATTATACATTTGGTTTAGTAATCTGGTTGACAGGATTGATATAATGCACTAAACATTGCCTTGAGAAAATCCACTGGATGCTAGCTTCTTATTTGACATGTTCCAAAAGTTACTATTTTTGTGTGTTTGATGGCGTAGCTTAAAACCAAAGATTCTTTTAATACATGACATTGATGAACTTACTTGTGGAATCTTTTAGCTAGATCCTCTTATAAAACTTTGTATGAAAACTAAATAATTTTGTACTCCATGAATCTAACTTATTATGTATCACTCCCCGTAATTTTAGTGGATCTCTTACTTTTCAACATGAAGTGATTCTTCAAGTGTACGTTTGGCTTTGCAGGCCGGATATTTTCAAACAAAAAGTTTCAGATGAGGTGAATGTTGTACCTTGTAGACCTGTTTCTCATTCAGAGGAATCATCACTTAGCGATGACGATGGACTTCCACCAATTGAAGCCAATACAAACAGAAGTAGACCCCCTGAATTTCATTCAGACCCTGAATCTGAATCCGAGTAACTGGCTGTAAAGGAACTCGTTTGTTTGCCTGTGATTGAGTGGAATTTCGTTTCCGGCAGGCTGAGGTTGGCTGTACCCACAATTCTCCCTCCAAGTTCATTGGTGGCTATCCTACGTTGAGGGATTTTGATAGTTCTGTGATTGAATAGATGTAATGACACGCATATGGTAGTTCGAAGACTGTTTTCCCTGTTTTGACTCGTTATACCTGTAAATTTTAGAAATGGATGATAGTGGAGTTTGTCAACTCGAGAGAACTCCATATTTCTCATAATTAGACAGATGTTGAACCTTGCTGCCATGGTGTAATGGCGATCTGGTTGACATGCTTGCATATTTGTATATGCAAGCAATGATAAAACAATAATGAATGGCAGTGTCTGTAGAAGCAGAGGAGCAGAGTCGAGTTGATTATTTACGGTATCAATCTCTCATATTTTGCGTCACTATAAATGATCAAATTTCATGATACAACAACGTTTTGAGGACGTACAAACAGATGATGTATCACAACAAAGCACACTTGGATTTACAACGGAAGGAAATAGTGTATTAAAATTATGTTTTACAAAGAATTGACACTTACTATTTGAACCTATACGTGTAAAAAAATCTCAAACTCGATGCTATCTTCTTGATGACGAGTTCTACGCCATCAGCCGGCAAACAACTGCTCAATCGGAACGTACACCTATACCTGCTTCATGTCACCCAGAAAAGGCAATCATGTATAATTTTATGCTATCGGTATTCGCGGGATATTCAGTTGGAAGCATTTTGGGAGGGATCAAGCATACCAAATCCATGGCCAGTCTTCTCAATACTGCATGAGAATAACCAAGTAGATATATGAGAATTCAGAAATGCCCATATCTGAAGAGGGATTGATGATGATTAATCTTTTCTGGCACAAACTTGCTATTCTGTAGTCTTCGACAAAATGGGCATTTAAACAAAGTAAGAATTCACCAGATGAAGCAGGTATTGTTAAGAGCTGTGAGCTTACTTCGGAGCGAAATTGTCAAGTCTTCCGATCTCTTCACCCGAATCCTCATCAATTATACGACCTGTAGCATCAACAGTATAGACCTTGTTTTTTTCAGCCGGAAAGCCAACTGAGACCAGCAACTCCAAATCGTCCTCATGTAACTCTCGTCCATTAACCAAAATACCAGTATTCCCTCCAGCACAATCTTTTGCCATGGGATAACCGAACTCTTCTATGTATGGCTACAAGAAAAACCAAAGACTGCACATCAATTTTTTATTTTGTTGTTTTATGTATTGCAGTGATAATTGAAATCCCGTGGAGGCTAGGTACATCCATAGAATTAACACAAAATAATTTTAAGAGAGGATACGACATTCTTGCTATAAATACAAATTATAGATAATTATGGTGGCTCATATTTGTTCAGTAAAGCACACACATATTACATACCGGAATTATACCAAGGCATGGTTTGCCCATAACACCCCAAAATCCTGCTCGATAATCATACCTGCAAATGGAGAGAAACGGTAAGTGTTATCACAAAGCCTAAAACCATGGAAGATTATACAAACAGCATTCTAAAACCCTCCACCGTTAGTGATATTCATGTTTCATAATTTGTTTACCTGAGAAAAAGAACATTGGCATCCTTACTAAGCATGAGAAATATATAGAAGTGAAACCTATGAGAGATCCTGTTCACCCATGATATTCATCCCCCACTCAATTGTTTAGAATTAAGTCAATGATGATGATGGCCCAAGCATTGGGATCATACGTGAAATGTTATATTCATGGAGTGGAAATTACTTGAAAATAAAGTCAAACACATTGTCATCTCTTCGTGAAATTTGGCAAAGCTAACAATCCAAACAACGGACCTTAACACAAAACAACATTTACTTGAGAACGACATTTGGCCATAAAAAACACATTAAATGGTAAACCATGACGACTGTGAACAAACTGAGCATTAACGTTCTATAGTAGAGAGCCAGATAAATTAAACAAAAAAGGCATTTGAAGAAATATACACCTCACATGTGAAATTCATGAGTAGTAAAAGCTTCAATGGTAGATACAATCTGCTTCATTCATATATAATATTTAAGAAGAAAGCAACAAGTTACATTCTTCTTTTCTACTTAAAATTCTTTTATATATTCTCTTTTGTGCATGAAAATAACAGATAAAGGTAAAAACAATAATGAACTTCTTGCATTTCAGCTTACCAATAATTTCCAGGATGTACTGGACCGGCCTTTTCTTCTACTCTTTTTCTCGAATGCTCAAGAATCACTCTTCCATTCACATGGACCTTCTGTTTCATACTTTCTAATCCATGATTCATATTCTTCAAGCCTTTCTTCACATGCGCATCCAAAGGCGAATCTCTCATTGTCTTCAACTTTGTTGGACTTTCATCATCCATTTTTATTTCTAAGTGCTCGCTTTCCAATTTTACATCAGCATGCCCCATGGGCTTTGGCCTATTTATGATGGTCATCTCCCCTGCAAGATATTCTTCTGAATTCTGAGAGGTAACATGGAGTAGAGAATTAGGATCATTTGATGGACAGTTCATCACTTCACTAGGTGAAGAATATCCCATAAGACGGTGAAGTGGTGAACTATTCTGTGATAGTTTTTTCAATTTTCTTACTTCACCATATTCACTCACCACTTTAGATGCAGGACTCATTCCTTTAGCTAACTTTTCTCTGTCTACAGGCTTGGTAGATGTACTTGGGGCATGGATACTGTCTGTCATGCCCTTCTCAGGATCAGAACGTTGTGCATTCATCATTGGATGTTCCCGCTCTGTTGAATAGCTTTTACCAAAGGAAAGTCCATACTCGTCAGAAATAGAAACTACATCTCCCTGAGATGTTCGTGGCCCATTGTTTACTTTAATATCAGTACTGCTACCATTATCCAACTTATGAGGGCCATAGTTACAATGAGTACGGCTATAAGGAGCAATATGGTTTTTACCTACGAGTGAAAAAGTAAGAACATTTGAACAGGCTCCACACTGCAGCTTGTGACTTCTCTTATTTGCCAAGAGAAAATCTGCAGGCAGCTGAAGCAGTTTCCAGCACATATAACAAGCAATAAAAGGAGCGGCACAAGCTATGGACCGGCAGTGCCTAACTGTCCGATCTTTTTGCTTTTTGTACAATCTCTCCGTGTCAGGACCCAGAGGCCTAGTGTCTGGAAAAGCACTTACTATGTTGTGATTGTGAAAGGTAGGAGGGAAGCCATGGTCCACATGTCTATGTTTACCGGAAGTGGATGGGCTATACGAGTGATTGGACATTGAAGCAGGACAGGCATAGTGAAGGACTTTGGTATAGCACGCATCACATGGCAGCTGAGCTTGACATTGCCAGTCTTCTGAACAGATATGTGAACACGAGCACTCAAGATGGTGCCTAATATTTGAAGCTCCTGGAAAGTGTGGCTGTGAAGACCTGGATTGGTGCCCTATTCTTGATACATAGGCTCCATGAGGATGCAGGGGATAGTAAAGTCCATGGTAGGGTGGTAGCGGTTCCTGATCTGAACTAACACCTGTAAATTCTGCCTCAAATTTCTGTCGTTGAATAGTTAATCTATTGAGCTCATCTTTCAAGTTTTGAACCTTTCTAATCAGTTCCATCTTGTCTGCATCAATCTCTTGGGACTGATCTGAAGCATTGCCATTGTGGTGAATGTAGGTTAAATTTTCATGGTAGGGAGGGATCTTCTCCAAAAATCTAGAAGCTCCAGCTTGGTCTACTTCCATTCGGCTCTGAGCAGAGTCAACACCTCTTTCACTCGTACCCATATAGTTTCCAGATTCATGAGTTTGGAATCCATGTGCAGACCTAGAAACAAACTGTTCATCTTGGTTCCAGTCTGAGCAATGTGAGAGTGCAGAGCCAAATTGTCCGTAAGATGAGTTTGATGTCATCTTCTTCACAAGTGGTTCATCAGTTGAGTGGACAATGATCTTGGATTTCCTGGCTTCCTGCAATGGTAAGTTGCCTTCCCCGCTCACAGCCCCCCTAGTAGGTCTGACCCCAGTGCGTCGTGATAAATGTACATTCCTACTGCGAGGTGGACCATTAATATCATATTCATCTCCATTGGATGAAAGACTGCTGTAGTAAGCACGACTGCTAATAGTAGTTGGAGACTTAGAAAGATTTTCAAGAGCTCCACTGAACTTTGGATCAATCACTTCATCTGATATGACAGATTCTGCATCATCCATTTTGTCTGTGTACCGTCTCGGGGCAGAGTCCAGTGGTAGATTTTGGTTGTGATCATTATCAGGCAAATAATTTTCTTCATTTGCTTGAGAGCTATGGTATGATATGCTGACACTATTTTTACCGACTCCTGTCACTTCATGAGAGAATCTTGCGCCTCTGAAGCTTTCATCATAGTTGTTTCCTCGTTCTTCTCTGTATTCACGTATTTGAGCAGGCTCTTCCTTCTCATGCACACCACTAAGAACATCTAAACAACCCACGTCATCAATGACACTCTGATTAGAGGACCCAAATTCATCTCTCTTCACAGAATCTGGACTGGAAGTGATTTCAGAGGGACTGGGAGGTAGAAGTTCGTTGCTTGAAGCAATAGTGTCATGGTTTTCAAATTTGAAGTCCAACTCTTTTTTCTGGGAGGAATCCTCTGGTTTTGCATTCATATTGCGATTATGTTCCAAAACATTTGCAGTTGACAGGGAAGAAATCTCTTTTTTCCCACTTAAATCAATAGATTTGCAATCTGCGGAAATGCGCCTCATACCATCCTTCTGAGATGATGATTCTGCAGTTTCAATGTTGTCACCTAAAAAGAACACAATGTTTTCGCTTCATATTTTTAATTGAGAAAAATCTGTGTAAAATGAATTTGAAGACTTTTTCACCTGAATTACTTGAAGTATCTGAGCTGCTGTCCTTTAGATGATTGATTGCTTCAATCTTTCGAGTCAACTCAACATCTGCATGATCAATGCCTAATGAGTTTTGTATCAGAGCAACAAAGGCCAGTATCCCCTTCACTAGGGGCGAGATAAAAACTTACCATTTTGAGCTGGATCACTTTTTTTATATGGTTCTTCACTTCTAGTGCTACCAACAGCAACTAAATGTTTGGCTGAATCAGGCACGAAATAAAGAGTATGATAAATCAGAAAAGAAGATCGTCAATGAAAGAAGCAATTTAAAGAAAATGGTTACCTCGCAGAATCAAGTCACATCCTCCACACTTGTAAACAGGAATATTAGCAAATTCTGGAAGGATCTTCTTGCATCTTGGACATTTAACAAATCGAACTTTTGGGGATCCACTGTCCATGTTTAAATGAACATCTAAAGTAGCTTCACAAAACAAATAACTGGTGGTCAAAATTCAAAAAGTTGGGAAACTAATGCAAATGCATTAAGTAAAATCTGATAAAACCACAGCAAAGCAAGGCATAAATGTCAGTCGATCATCTTTTAGTCAGTTAGCATGACACCAACACTGCAATCACTTATAATAAGTAGAGTAGTTGTTATACTCTTCATCGACCACTCAAGATGTACCCAACTTCCATCACTCGCTAATTCACATTTCAATTAATCTCCCTCAATAATAATAATAATAGATCAGCAAATAAAGAGCAAGCCATGATCTCTCTCAAGCACAATCAATTCAACTCTTCAAACCAACCACAAACTCCTCCCACAAAACAATCATAAACATGCAACCACTTCATTCCACAAACAACAAGT
>JAVDBV010085911.1:7029-31832 GCA_032619315.1 Piper longum | reverse complement strand
AGAACAATATAAAATTTATAATTTTATATATGTATCACCGAGTTATATCCGATATACCACATGCATATTTTTTACCATTTTCTGTAATGTGGGACTTCTTACATTAGTTTAAATAGATGTTCACAATAATTAACAAATTTTTAGGTTCCCAATCCTATTCGCTGTACACCAATGGGTGAGTGCCATGATAAGGACAAAAAATATGCCCAATAGGGATATTACCAATAGATAGAACAATATAAAATTTATAATTTTATATATGTATCACCGAGTTATATCCGATATACCACATGCATATTTTTTACCATTTTCTGTATGTGGGTCTTCTTCCATTTTTTTGCATCGATGTTCACCGTAGTTACCCGACTGAAATAATCGAGTTCAGCCCAACCCAACTTATCAGCTCGACTCAGCTAGACTCGGTCTGACTTGCCCTGTTGACTTGGCTTTCTTTTTTAATAGTTTTCGAACAACCAATAGATAGAACAATATAAAATTTATAATTTTATATATGTATCACCGAGTTATATCCGATATACCACATGCATATTTTTTACCATTTTCTGTAATGTGGGACTTCTTACATTAGTTTAAATAGATGTTCACAATAATTAACAAATTTTTAGGTTCCCAATCCTATTCGCTGTACACCAATGGGTGAGTGCCATGATAAGGACAAAAAATATGCCCAATAGGGATATTACCAATAGATAGAACAATATAAAATTTATAATTTTATATATGTATCACCGAGTTATATCCGATATACCACATGCATATCGACTTTAAATTTTAATTGGGACTCGATTTTCTAGCATAAAATTTTTGCAAATTCCTATTTTTGAAATTCCGGTATTTTAATAAACATTTATTTTTCACATTAAACATCTATTTTCATCTTAACCAAGTTAGTTTATAATAAAAAACCTAGTAATTAAGATGGTTAAATAAGGAGACAAAAGTTAAGTTGAGATTGCTAGCTAATAAATTGTTTTTTTTCCTACGAAGTATAGTATAACATTACTCATATTTTTTCACTCTCTAATTTATGCTAATTTTGATTTATTTTGTATACATCGCAATGCGTTGGTTGAGACACAGTTCGATATGCATTGCCTGCCATCAATCATACAAACAACAAGATTATATTTCCATAATAATCTATGAAATACAAGCAGATTAGTGCCAGACTTTTACCTAGTTTGGAAAAGGGAGACAAGTCAACTATATATTAATAATTAATAAAGAGCGAAAGAGCCAAGACACCAATGCTCTTCATCTTCTTATCATCTTCCAATCAAAACCCAGATCAGATATCAACCAAGTCATCATCTGGGTTCCATCTCTCAACCAAATCCAACAGCTGTGCCCATGGGCACAAGATTTTTCTGCACTTAATTTGTTGTATATACAATTTGTATATATTGAGTACATGACAAGCTGTACTTGGTAGAGACACATTCAGTGGACGTTTGAGCAGCTTCTCCCGTAGTCTTCAATGAATGGGCGAGGAATGGCCCATGAGGCACACCAAACCCCATACCAAGGTTTCAAGCATGTTATAGACTTACAGTACAGTTGCTTAAAGAAGATAATCAATGGTGGGGGTTTTTTCCCAGGCAACTTGGTTTATGTTTTTAAAATGCTTTTAAATTCAACTTTCACGCATCTCGGCGTGATCATCTCTTTGAGCTGCTGCTATACCACCGGGGCATGTTTTGCTTAGGGTTTGCTCTTTCCTTTACTTGGTGGAAGTTCAAGGCTGGTGTCGGCGATTGCGCCTGCGATGATCTCTTCAAAGTCTTTTTAGTAATCTAATCCTACTTGGGTTCCTTTCTTTCATCTTTCATTGTTTAGTTGATTGTGTAAAATTCTTCTTGTCAGTTTTATTTCGTCATCATTCTGAGCTCTTTTGTTCATTTGACACTTGATGATACTCTAATCTTCTTTGGTTAAAGGTTGCTTCATTAACCATCTGTACATTAGCTGCTTTTTTACATTCCTTTGATTCATGAGATGTTTGAAGCTTACACATTTCTAAGCAGATTGTACCTTTTATTGATTTCTAGTAACATCTTACCTTTGGGTCAGGGAGGGATCTGGCTTCTTTATGGTTGGAAATGAAATGACTTTTTGTCCTGGTTTAGAACAGTCTTTACGATGTATATTTCCATTTTCTATTAATTTTCGAAAGATCGATAATAAATTTGCACTTGGCAATCTGTTGAGTTGTATAATTGTGAAAAAAAAGAATGCTATGAATCCAAAGCAAAAATATCTACCATCTAGTCCTGTCATGGAACACTCTTTGCTTGCTGTTAACATAGTGGCATATCTATCACTCCATTTGATAATGTTCTAATGTTCAAGGCATCTTACAAAATCATTTTCTTGTGAAAGAACAAATTAAATAGGAAATATATTTTAGTATCAGCTGCTACTGTGTGACGCTGGCTGATATTTCTTGTATCAATTATAAAGAACAGGATGCTAATTTTCACAAAAGCGGTAATGTTTTACAGGAATTCTGCTAAAACTGTCACCCATTAACAGTTGATCAAAGCGTTTTATTCGGATCAGAGAAGGACCTGCTGATCTTTAGCTAAATATCACTATGGTTCAGACACTTGAATCAATTAAGGGGGGTGGAGGATCAATCAAAGTGGGAACTACAGGAACAATAGGTTCTTTAATGACCCGCGAATTGGAATCCCTGAAAAATGTACCTGCTGCACCAGTAACACCCAGAAGAAGAGCTCAGATGGCTTCTGTTTCAATCCCCTGTGGTAGTTCTACCTCTAAAGTCCTGCAGCCAAGCCAGAGCAGTTCTCATGAAGCAAGTAGCAGTAGCAACAACGGCAATTCTACCGAAGACACAACCACACAAAAAACTTCAGGAACTGGCAAAAAACCAAAATCTGGAATTCCGAAAAATGGTCAGCGTGTTCCGATGATAAGTTTAGATGGCATTTCCACACCTACTGCAAAAACTCCCAACAGAAACAAAACTGGCAAGAAAGGTTCCTACATTGTTGAAGTTGTTGATACACATTGTGGTCACCCTGACAAAGCATGGGTAACTAACCGGCTAAAGAAACTTGGTTTCTCTAAGCTTTCAGAGAGCATCTCCTGATTCCTGCAGCTTCTTCACTTCACTTCTGAGGTTCTTGTAGCTACTTGCAGCTCTGTTGTCCTTCCAATTATCAGCAATTTCCACCGTAGAACATATGTTGGGCAGGAATGTTCCACTTCGTCTCTCCTTCTTCCTTTTCGGAACAGTGGTGCTGGAACTCTCAGCAAGCTCAGAGCTGCCAGTTTTGCTACAGGACGCCTTCTCTGTCTGCCCTCCCACCGGTTTTTTCATGCTGTTGCGGTTGTGTAGTTCCATGTCTTTGAAGTGCTCAATCTCTTGCAATATAAGAGACCCAATGGTGCCTCTTGTGCCTATTCCCCCTGGAGTTGCCATCCCTACCAATACGCTGTAAACCTTCAAGTTCAAGTAGAGCAGCTCAAGAATTTGCAGGAACCTCTGAAAGTCATTTATACGAATATCCTTACTGTAATTTTCAAGTTGGGAGCACAGGACGATGATTGCGGATGTGGGTCATCTTCTTCTTGTGTTTATTCAAAGCTTGGTTTGGTAGCCTTTCACTGCTCACATTTCCATTCGTCTCTTGTTCACAGTTCAATTTATCTATAACATGTTAAAACAATTTTGTCTTGAATGACAAGGAGGGAAGGAAATGTGTGATAGAACGTGCTCTAGGTTTCATTTACCTACTTTAGGTGCAAACAAAGGTATCAAAATCATGGGAACTTTGCTTTACGCTGTTCATTCTGGATATGTCACAAGCGTTATTTATTGGGTGATGGAGATGTTATTGGTTGCTTCTTGAGGGGAGCTCGTGAACCATTCACTTGGAATCCCAACTATAACAAACTTTGTCTTGCTCTGGGTCTTGGAAGAACGTGATTTCTCTTGAATGGATGGATATACGTAGCGAGCATGGACCAATGTTAGCAATGTTTTATGTAAATAAAACATAACACTTGGCTAACAAATACAACAAAAATTCCTTCAAAAAACAAAACAGATACCAGCGCTTTCACATTTCTTTGTTGCTGATAAGAAGAAACTGCGATGGAAGCAAGAAGGAAAAAAGTTTCAGATTTATTGGGCGGGGGCGTTGATGTTCTCACGAACACAAACTTTTCCTCGCCTAGTTCTTAAACAGGAAGTTCAAAGAATATTTACTGGTTTATATACATCTGATTGGCAGCCTTACCACCCAATCAGCCGTAAGATAACACACTGGGAGATAAACCCTTTTTTTTTTTACGTTGGTTTAGCGATCAGAGCGCTTGAAGGGAGATGGGCGAACATCACGCATAAAGAACTATGACCACAATGAGCAGGATAACTCCAAAAATCACCAGAATCAAGCAAGTCTGCACAATGGAAACCGATCGATTTATAGCTTTAACTAAACACTGCTGGGGAAGTGAAATGAAAGAATCAAAATGAAAATTGAATTTACCAATGAAGAGTTTGACTTCTGCGTTTTAGCGGCTTTCACCAGATGTGTAGTTGCTTGTGCAGTTGCAGCATGAGAGCCCTCAATGTTGGAATCAATGTCGTCTGTTAGATGGCACCAAAATCATATGAGAAAAAATCATGTTATTACACAGGAAAAACAAACAAGTTGGTAGACCAGACATACCAATCATAACTCCTTGCTCATGCACAAGGACTGCAAGGTCTTTAAAGATTTCATTGACCTCTCCGATCTGTTGCTGAATCTCTTGAATCCCTTGTTCTCTTTCCTCGATTATGGCTTCATTAAAGATAATCTCATTATCAAGTTGTAGGACTTCCTGTCTGCTAGACAAAGTAACAATAATAAGGAATATTCGCTTCTGAATCATGAAGTACTCGTGAGAGCATTATTGACACAACAGACTAATGGCCAGATATTCAGAAGCCAAGGAATTGCAACCAAAACTGCAAACAAATATTACAACAACAGCAGAGGAAACCACATGACTCACTAATATCGTTCATCACAGTAATATTCACCAGTGTTGAAAATCATAATAATGTAAGCTTAGTTGATCAGTTTAATTATATTCATCCTATTTATAGACAAGTAACAAGTTTGCACTTGACATTTAAATATGAAACAGATTAATTTAAAACTAGCAACCTCCTAACAACTACAAAAAATAAACATAAGTTTGAATTCAAATAAGCACAAAACTAGGACAAATGACATCATCTTCAACATTCTTCAAGTTTTAGAGAAGAAATTCAAAACTTGAACCCCAACACCGCATATATAAGAATGAACATGTCAATTTTCAGCTGGAAGCAACACAAAAATCCAAAAAAACAAAGGAAAAAAGCGGTAGATCTAACCTTCTAGATTCAACAAGAAGGGCACGTTCTTCAGGGCTTTTATCAGAGCGAATGTCAAGTTCACCTGCCGTATAGCTGTATAAAAATTATGATAACATAAGGACCAAAAAGAGATCGTGCAATTAATGTGTGATTTGTTTTTTGGAAGATAATCATCGCAAATTAGTCACAATAATCTACTAAAAGGCAGACAATACACTAAATGTAGTACTAAGTTCATTTACTTCAACAATGACTTAAAAAACGGTATGTATGTTGTAACCCGATAAAGAAAGTCATTCTTTTCCAACATAACCCATGCTAGCTACAATCTACAAAATCCCTTTGTTGTCACATTTCCAGAAGACAATTGAACAATGTGATGGATGTTCAAGCTCTATTACAAAGTTGCAAATTGGTAAAGACCGTAAGAAACCTAAACTTCAAAATAGTTCAGACTTGATTATGCTTCAAACATCCAAAAGCACTGGACTAATTAAAATCAGAAGATTCGATTTCCAGGACTGCTATTGCCAACATCAAGAGTTTGACTAAAAAAATACTCCCAAATGATAGAAGACATCACTGCATCACGATACCTGGACGGAAGAACAGCCTGAGGTATAAATGGAGCATAGGCAGTCTCCTTTTCAGCAGCAAGCCGCTGAGCCTTTTGGAACTCTTTAAGAACCGCTTGAAAATCTTTAGCAAGCTTGGCATCAGCAATTTTTTTGGTGGCCTGCATATAATTTTAGTTAAGTCAAAATTTCCTAGCATCTTTATTCAAAACACCTAAATATTTAAAATGAACATCGATTCTCCCAAGCAAATATCAAATGACATCCGCAAATTTATCTCGTCCTCCTTTTTAATCACTGATTTTAAAAAACAATGGTAACAAATATCATCATGCCAAGCACCATTTCCACGCCTTAAGCAATCAATGCCCACATCAATATCTAATTGTATGTTTGCTAACTACTCTCACAGGTTATTAAACAAACCAGTCTTTCGAAATCCTTCAACCACTCGATCGAGAATCCGTTCCCAAAGTAACAAATCTTTACCAAAAATTTTGAGCTATTTATAAATTAAAAACTGCAACAAATGCAAAAACTAAGCAATTTACATGACAAAACAAGCTGTAGAGGAAGATGTACTTACACTGACTTCAATTCTGTGATCTGATTCACTCGCATGTTTAAGTTTTTCTGATGTATCTTTCACCAATTGCCCAATGTGTAGTCTTGTTTTGTGTCTGTCAAACAAATACCCAATCCAACAAGATTGTCAGCCACGCCTCTACTCAACCCAACTCCAATATTTCACCATGACAATATATCCTCTTCCGAATTCAACCACAATCCCAAAAAAAAAGATCGGAAAACAAATCAACATGGAAACATGAGACGAAATCGGCGTTCGCGAACTCACATCTTTTCGCGGAGCTCGGGCGTGTCCTTGGGGGTGCCGATGGTGTTGACGAGGCGCTGGAACGTGGACACGGCAGTGTTGATCTGGAAGACGCCGGCTGCCACCGCCTGCGTCGCATCCCCGCCCTTCCCGTTCGCCAATTCCCGCCGCGCCGGCGGCCCCCTCCCCCACTCCAGATCCTGGAAGCTCATCCTCCCCTCCCCTCCCGCCAAAAAACACCACCACCACCAAAACCAGAAATCGACCCCCCAAAACAAGCAATCCGGAGAAAATAATCAAACTTTCCGATGAAACGGTGTGATCTAGAGGGACACCGGTAAGATAGATCCTCCGGCGGCACAATTCCGGGTTCCGGCGACGGCAAAGGTTCGTGTACGAAGGCAACGAGGTTCGCGTGGGTGGGATACGTTGCTTTGTGGGTGTGGGGGGGGATATTAGGAACTTGGAGGGGTTTTTTGTAATATGCTTTCGGGTGGAGGAGTCGGTGGTGGGGAATGTTTGTGGCTTGGAGTTTGGTTTGGCGGGGGAAGGGAAGGTTCGGAGGTGGGGCCTTGTGACGGCGCGGCGGCCACGGTCAACGAGTGTTGGCGTCCGGCGACCGTTGATGTGGACGGTGATGCCCCCAAAAGAGAATAGAAGAAAATTTGAATTTTGATTTTAATCTAAGAATCGAAATTATCAATATTTTTATAATGATAAAATTATCCATCTATTTTTTTATTTTTAAAGGAACGCATGGCCAAGTCAAGTCTGGTATCGCTAGGCCTTAGGGCGGCATGTTCTGGTCAATTAGGCTAATTGTAGGGGTGGGCATTGGTAGCCTAAAAATTGATCGGATAAAACTTGTCTAATCCAGTCATTATTTGAGTTATCCATCATAGCTGTAAAGTCATTATTTGAGTTATCCATCATAGCTGTATCCGTTGGATTGTTTAAAATAAAAAAATTTACTCTAATGAATATTGTTCACAAACTCTTGTTTCCTTTGTCGCCTTTGCAAAACCATCCCCCTCTACTTTGCATTGCACCGTATACGTAGCCCTCTGCTATCGCCGGCTCTCTCTCCTCCTCTTTTGGTCTCTCCAGTACTGTGCCAAGCAGATCGTCTATGCCTCGTTCCCCTTCTTCATCATCATCCCGCTTTAATCAGCGTCTTCTAGTTTATCGCATGTCTGCTCTCCTCCTCTTGCCGCATGCCTCCCCTCTCGCCTATCGTCATCTTCCTCATCATCTTTTTGATGATTGGCATCATTGTGTGGATAATTGGTCCGATTGTATTTTTTAACAAAATTATAAATATTTTTATTTTTTAAAGTGATGGTAATTTAGATAATACAAAATTTTCCCATTTTGTAATTATGCATAATTCTTCCACCACCCGATAATATAAAAAAATTTCTCTTTTTTGGTAAAAAATTTGTGAAAATAGAATGTTTTTCTTAAATTGTTATTTTTTTATGTGCAATATTAGATTAGATAAGTTGAAAGTTAACAACTTTAAGCGATCTAGGACATTGTGATTATTGTTGACTTTTAAAATACTTATCATTATAGTCAAATTATAAAAATACTTTTAGATTTTTTACTAAAAAATAAAATAATTTTTAATATTACCATGTAGTGCATAGCTAATTACCAAAACTGCAATTAGTTGGTTTTATATTAGCCAGAATAACAAGTTAGAATAATCCAACCTAAAGCTATTTACAATTTTCTTTTAAAAAATGTTTACTAGGGGTGGTTAGGCACCGGTCACCCATGGTTGATTAAGGTAGGGCAACTAGATCTGGCCTCCCTTAAGTTTGGGGCGGCCAAATCTAGTTTTCTTTGCCTTGGGCAGCTAGACAACTTAGGGCAACCAGGTCCACTCGTCAATCACTCTTAATATTTTTTCTAAAAAAACTACTAAATTATATTTTGAGTGTTTAAAGACAATTTTTTAAATTCTTTTTAGGTAATCAAACTTAATTTTCTCATTGTATCTTATTATAAAAAAATGCCCTTTTTTGTTAAATAACTCCAATATTTTTTGTAAAAACTATGTTAAAATTTATCTTTAAGATCACTTTTTGTAAAAAATCTAAATCTTACATGAACATAATGAAATTTTACATGATTGCCTATTTTATGCATAAAAATTATAAATTGTTATAATTTGCCCTTTTCCTTATTATTAAGATAAAATCCAAGTGACAATAAAATTATGGTCACACTTTTCACCTCACCCAATTCTGCCACCTGGGCAGTACTAATTACATGCTGCCAAATAATCACATAACACAAACTATTTGACAAATTGACACTTAATTATTAGTTAATTATATTTAAGAGTTAGCGTTAAAAATTTTTCAATGAAAAATAATCCGTCGTAAAGTTCTAATGGTTAATATTTGGTTGTAAGACCTAATGAATAGGGGTGTAAACAAGCCAAGCTGAGCCGAATAAGGGTGTATTTGAATTTGGCTTAATATAAAATAAGCAGGGCTGAGCTTGTCCAAAATTTATGGTATTTAGGTTTAGCTTGTGTTTGGCTTGCTATGTTTTCGAGCTGTGCTTAAGCCAAGCTCAAGCCGAACTCGAGACGAGTGAATATTTGTGCTTGATTTATACTCGACTTATATAAGATCAAAATTTTCTTTCCAACACTATATAAGTTTAATGTGACTTTAATAGTATTTACAAATCAAGTCGTGCCGAATATTTTTTCTATTTGAACATATTGAGTTCAAGTTTCGAGCCAAGCCGAACCGAATACTTTTTAGCTCAAGCTCTATTCGTTGTTCAACGAACTTATCTGTTTCGAGCTGAATATTTTTTCGACCACAAAATTAACGAGTGCGAATTGAGCTAAGCTAAATACAAAAAGCTCGCGAGTAAACTTAGCTCGTTTACACCCTTATTAATGAATAATTAAATATACATGTATGAAAGTACTCATTTATCACTAAAATTTCAAAAGTGTCATCAGTGGCATTTAACGAGTAGTATTTTTTTGATAGCTAATTAGCTCAGCAAATTATCACTCAATTTGTAAATAAGAAGCAAGTCTAGACTCCATGACGTGTGCTACATAAATTCAATATTTTATTTCATCTGAAATAAGTTATTTTTTCTCAACATCACCTTTGAGAAGACTCGTAATAGTGTTCAATAATTAAAATAATTAAAATAATAATAAAATCTCAAACAAATTAGGGTGTCTAAAAACCTTGATTTATCTAAATTTTTATTTAGATTTTATCTAAAATTTATAAAAAAATATCAAATAAAAAAGTGTCCAAACACCTGATTTATCAAATATTTTATTTAGATTTTATCTAAAATTTTTGGTTCAGCGATTTTATCGCAAGCACACAAACTTATCCCCACGGTTGGATATAAACAGGCAAACTTATCTAAGATTTTATTTAGAATTTATCTGAGCCTTTATTTAGATTTATCTAAGATTTTATTTACATTTATCTAATATTTTATTTATATTTATTTAAGATTTCATTTAGAATTTATGTAAGATTTTCTCCGCGATGTTATCACAAACACACAAACTTATCCCCACGGTTGTATATAAACACACAAACTTATCTATGATTTTATTTATATTTATCTAAGATTTTATTTAGAATTTATGTAAGATTTTATAAAAAACACACAAACTTATCTATGATTTTATTTATATTTATATAATATTTTATTTATATTTATCTAATATTTTATTTGGAATTTATGTAAGATTTTATCACAAACACACAAGCTTATACCCACGGTTGTTTATAAATACGCCACACCTGTCCAAACTATAAAAATACGCCACACCTGTCCAAACAATATCTAGTCTTACAGAAGTAAGAAGTTGGAAGACGAAGGAAGCGGCTGTCAATGGCGTCCATCCCTTGCGCTATCCACCTCTACCCAATCCCTTCTACCTCTTCCACTTCGACTTCCAAAGTGGGTTCTTCTTCTTCTTCGCTCTCGAGCCTCCGGTCCTCGTTCCTGGGCTTGACGCGGTGTCTGCGCAAGGTTGGTCGGATCATGGTGGTGCCGGCGGCATCGGCGATACGGTTGTCGTCCTGGTTTCGCTTCGGGAAGAATGGGGTTGATGCTGAGGGCGCTGTGAAGTCCTGGAATGATTTCGACCGCGACGATGTTGAACAGGTTTCTACGTGCTTACGTTTTTCTGTGCTTGTGATTGCTGTTGATTAGTTACATGTTTGATTTTTTTTTTCTTTTTTGATCTATTGAATTCTGTTTATACTTAGATTTCAGAGGAATAATGCGTTGAATTACTTGGAAACAAATGTATAATGTGTTGAATTGGCGGGTAGAAACACTTGCAAAATATGGCTCCTTGCACTGCTGTGAGTTATTATTGTTACCTATATAGTATAAGGATCGTGTTTACTTAATAGTTGCTCAGATCAAAATTAGCTGATTTAGGTTTTCTATAATTCAATGCAATGATTTTTATTTACTAGAGCAATGGAAAAAAAAACATATTTTTGATTTCTTGTGGAGAGTTTTCATTTCTCTCTCATACATATATTTTATGCCCGCAAATTTCAAGAACTTTTCCTTGCAGTAAAGTTGGTTTTCATTATGGACTACGTGTTTAAGAGAACGTAGAAGATGCAGCTTTTTTATAATCGAATTTGAAACAAAAGCTTTGTTGGTTGGTTCTATGCAGTATTTCAACGACATGGGCATGCTTGCAGTGGAGGGATCTTATGATAAGATGGAAGCCTTGTTGAGCCAGAACATTCACCCGGTTGATATCTTGTTGCTGATGGCTTCTTCTCAAGGGGATAAGCCTAAGATTGAGGAGTTACTGAGAGCTGGTGCAAAATATCATGTCACAGATGTCGAAGGCAGAACTGCTCTTGATAGAGCAGCAAGCGAAGAGATCAGAGACTTCATCATTGGATTTTATGTTTAGCGAACATGAGTTTTTTCTTCTGTTTTTGTTTTTTTTTCCTTGTTTTTGTTTTTTCCTTTTGTAAGTTAAACTTTTTCTACGTGCGACCGAGTTTCAAAAGCAGCTCCTTTAGATCACTGAATGGAGACTGCCTTATTTACCTACAACGTTGTAAATACGTAATAGATTTTGCAGTACTCACATTTTTTAATGATTCGTGAGTTATATATGGTTCAAAATACTATTGTGCAGAGCTCCAAAAGAAATCATTTTTTTTATAAATATACTGCAGAGTTAAAAGAATAGAAGATTGATTCAATCAAATAGTTTCTGAATAAACCATTAAGCTAACAATGGAACAGTGTTGTTCTTGCATCTTTACATAATATACAACAGGAGGAAGTAAAGGGGTGTTTCGTATCATTCTCAAATTTACACTACCCTCCAAATGGTTCGCCTGAAATAGAGCTCCAAAAGCTTTTTCAGAGTGTCAAATATGGTAGTAAAGGCAATGCAATGGTGGCTTTCAACTTGAGGTCTGGAAATTGATTAGTTCAGGCTTCTTTCATTCCAGACATGGACAATATCTCAGCAAGCTGACTAGAGGTCATCACCTCACAGTCCTGTGGTGTGTCTTTGATCTTACTTGGATCATAGCCAAATTTGACCAAGTAAGATTTGTATTTCTCTATGAACTCGAGCCCAGGATTGGGAGTTCTTGAGTAAATCTGAAATAATGAAAGTAGCCTTCCGTAAACAATCTCATCCCGGCAAACATGTCAATTGACAGATATTACCTGGACGAAACTTGTGTCTTTTGCTCCAGAAACGATAGCAAAATTATCATAATCTGTAGCAATCACATCATATGGTTCCTTGGGAATGAATGGCAGGTGGGAAAACGGAGATAACACTTCTCCTTGATCATCTCTCGTTTCTCCAGATCAGTTTCTTTTTTTCTCTGCGTTCTACTCCTCAGAGAGACATTGCACCCTTCCTCTGATGCCAGTAATGTAGGCCTTTGGTCCACCATGTACGCAGAATGTATCAACCTGGATAGCTGGAGTTTCCGGGAATCTGCTTGCACCATTCATAAAATTTTTACACTTCGTACATAAATTATACTCAAGACACGGTCTTTCTTAAAAAAATACTCATCTTAAAGAAAGAAAAACCATTTCAATCATCAAACGTAACAGCTGCAGCAATTCAGCAACCAAACAAGCAAACTTAAAAATGGGTAAGCAAAAGCGAAGGAAATTTTCCATTATCAAACAATTTACAGTATTAACAAGCTCGTACACAGTGTATACAAGAAATTAAGGAAAGACAAGGAGATGGGTCTGGAAGGATGATACCGGTTGGGAAGTAGAAGAGGAGCTTCTCCACCAATTTGCCCACAATCTCCACTTCTTCTATAGCTTGCATGGGAAAGTGTTGTTGTTAGCAGCAGTTGCCGGCAAAACTATGGATGTTTGTGATTGGTCGGCCGCTTCCCCTACTAGATTTCATTGGTCGATGACGTGTCTCTGACGTGGAAGGAGAGTTTTTTTTTTTAAATCATAAAATCTACTAAAAAAATGTTAAGATCAATTAGATTAATCTGAGCTCAATTGAATAAAGAAAGTTCTATTCATCGAAATAATAGAATTCAGAAAAATACAAGATCAACATGTTCATGATGGAATAAGGGTATACTGCATTATATGATATTGATTTTTACATTTAAATGTAAATCATATAATTTCCAAATAAACTAATTTGATGAAATATCCTACACACATAAACTATTTTATTATGAAGTACTTATAAGAGCATCTTTATTTATTTATTTTGATAAAAATTAATAAAGTATTATCATACCTAATATATATCAGAACAAGATCTAATTTATTAATCATGATATACTTATAATTTTTAACTTCATTTAACCACTTAAAAAAATACTTAAACACATCAATTTACAGTAGTGTCTCGGGTCTTTGCATTGCACCGATTTTAAGGTTAATATTAAAACGATGATGATCTAGGAGGGTAAGTAATTTTACTATAAATCTACCATAAATCAGATTGAATGTATTAGTGAATTTAACTCTAATTTTGTGTGGATCTAATTAACAAACAAATTGTATGCCTATTTTCCTACTCTTCAACTATTTTTTGATATTTCAACCAGCCCAGACCACTTGATGAATAAAAACATGGACGAAGATCGAACAACGGATATTTCAACTTGGGTTTGACTCCTTTTTAAAAATAAAAAATGAAAAAAATATAAAAATAGCCCAATTTCCAATTATTCTTAAAAAAATTACCAAAGTTTAAAAATTATATCAAATATAGCCAAATTTCCAATTTTCACTTCACATATAAGCCAATTTATATATTTTAATCATCTTTAACTCATAATTTTTACTATATTGATATAAATACCCTTATTTAACTTCAAATTTTATTAAACATACTTTCTTAAATTTCATAAGATGAATGATATTTATTTTAAAAAATTATTTAAAATTAAAATATATTAGATAAAGCAAAAGTTTTAAGTTATAATATGACAATTTTAAATTCAAATTTCAAACACCCAAAATTTATATATTTCATTTCCTTTTTATCTTTTTCATTTTAATGGCCACCCAAAAGTTAAAATAAAAATAAAAACTTTACTTTTGGCTTTTTACCTCATCAATAATATAATTTTAAAGTCTATTCATCGTTTATTTATCAATCTATTTATTTTATATAGGAAGTTAGTAAATATTATAATTTGTATTTATTATGTACTTTATCTTAATAAAAATGAGTTTCTATGAGTATTTTTTCATTGAATGAAAAATAATGATATTAAATTATAATTGATGTGAAATTTTTTGAAAACGACTATATCTGATATAATTCGGAAATTTTGGCTATTTTGGAAAGAATAATTTGAAACTTAGTTATTTCCGATATCATCTCAACGTAAAAATAGAAAAGGATAAATGAGTTGATATCGAGCTACATAAATTTAGTCACAGATTTAGCTAAGGAACAAGGATCAACTAATTAATTCAAACTTGAATACAAATTAACTGTGCATTGAATGGTAAACATTATTGCTATTATTATTATTATTATTTTGTAAAGAATATTTCATCAATAAATTAGTTTCGCTTCATAAGAATTTTAATGTATGATTGGTCTATATTATACATTAAAAATTAAATATTTTAGTTTTAATAACAAAATTTTAGTGTAAAAGATTCTAAAAAGGAAATGGGTCAGAAGTACACAAGATAGAAGTTTTATGCTTGAGTCCTAATAGGATCATTTCAAACTTGAAACTAAATTAGTTTAGTTTGATCCATGTAAAATTTGGTTAAAAATTAGAATTTAAATATTCTATCATAATACATAGTTGTACACATGATACTGTATACTCATGTTTAAATCGGTATAGTTTATACTTTTGTACAATTTTTGAGTGGTACCCTATTTTTTATTATAAAAATTTCACAAAATTTGGTTTTCGTTGAAAATTTTTGTATTTTAACTTGAATCTAATAAAATATTTATGACAAAGTATATTTTTATAATTAACAAAGTATTTTGGAATCTAGACCTCTGGTTCGACCTGATTTGATCTGGTTGAATCAATTATACCCAATACTAATCTACCTTCTCTTTGAAAGTATAGACATTTATACCACAACTTTAATCTATATTCTCTTTGAAAGTAGAGATGTTTTCTACAATGACCTTAATTGTAGCTTTTGAACCAATAAACTATCTAAAGAAATAACATCAAATATTCTACAAAAAATACTTTGACAACAAAATTTTTTTAACAAATTATGCTCTCTGATTATAACATTTTTCTACCAACTAGATTATAACAAAACCTATAATGAAATACTCTTTTTTGACCATTACTATAAATATAATACAAGCAACACATATGTCACCTAAACACAAGTTTAAAATTCTTATAAATTATATTTTACAATGCATATATGTATAATGTTTTTATAGTTACACAAATAAAATTTCGTAATAACACTTTAATATTTTTATTTATAATATTGTTACATGATTTCCAAAATGAGCTGATTGATAAAAATAAAGATGAGTTTTTAAGATACAAACCCTCAAAAAAGAGGGAAAATATAATTGATTATAGCCTATATAACTAATTCAGTCCTTTATTTTACCATTTATATTTTTTTATTTTCTTAAATATAGTAAACATTTATTTTTATTCTTCTTCAGAGGTATTGAATAATAATAAGTTTATCTAGATAATTTTTCAATAAATCAACTTATACAATACATGCGCATTGAGCACGAATCTTGACTAATTTTGTATGATAATTAGTACAGCATTTAAACTATGTTAATAATTCCTCAATGAGCACCCCTTTTTAAGATTCAATTTATAAATGTTAAATCACAAAGAACTCCAAAAACATTAAAAAAGTATCAAAATAATTTATTTTTTAGTTTTCATTCTTTCCTCCCTCTAAAGAATATAGGCTTGGAAAACAGAAGAATGAAGAAGAAGGGCAAGTTTCCAAATGAATACGGCACAAAAATGCCCAGTTCAAAAAATCTTTGTGGGTACATAAAAGTTGAGCATACGAGGCTTCCATGGCTGAAATCAAAGTTTGGTGGAAGAGGTGATCCTCGAACAAAATATCCTTGGTCCCTTTCCCATGACATAGCCACGTATACCAAGAAGACTCCACCTCTTTGTCCCATCCATTTATATCTGTGCGCCATAGTCCATACATTAACACCTGATCTTGTGCTGGGTCTGTATCTCTTTCCACTCTGGTGAATTGCCGGATTATTTCTACTATGGGTTATTTATAACTACCTTTCATGTCAGACGAAATAGTAAAGGTAATACAGGACTACATGAAGAATATCCCTGCTTGACATATTTTAATCTGGTCACAAATCTTAAGATAACCTAGCTGCACAAGTCTCTCGTGTTGTGAGGTCCTGGGTTTGTACATAAATGTTGGAAGCATTCACGAAAGAAGCAACTTGACATTTTTATTAATGGAGTTCAGAATGGTACCAATGTCACATGGTAGGTGACTATACAGTTCGAAACATCAATCGACTTGTTTATTGTTCTGCCACCGCTTTATTTTATGTATGTATAGAGAAAATTTGAATGGGGAAGCTACTTCTGGGATGCAAAGGTGGAGCTGAGTAGGATCGGTGGTGGTGAATTAATTACATCTAGCTTGGAAGGGAAGATGAGGACGATTGCTCATTGATGGTTCCTATTGTCCTTTGTCAAGAAGTCCTTGAGCTTCTACATCCTAAGATCCTCTTTTAGCCAATGCCCGCATCAGTGGTCAGCTAAATCATATTAAAACATCCATTGATAGATAAGTGGTTAAACACTTAAATCTTCATGTTTGTGAAAATAGAGCATTTAGCCGTGATACAGAAGACTCAAGAATGTCACACTCGCAACTCTTCTTCCATGTGGCTCCATGTTTTCGACCTCGCCCACATATGTCAACCACTATCCTTATCATAGCACAACTTCCCCATCAAATACCAACAATAAGAATACATATGAATATTTGAACGAGCCTTGCATGTTTTTATAAACGTGCATTTTCTTCTCCAATAATTTTTCTGGTCTTCCCCGATATATTTAATGGTAAAAGACTTGGCTGTTCTGCCAACCCATCCTTGCTCTTAACTACACGTTGATCACCTGCAACAATTCAACGGAGAAGAGAAGGAGAAGAATTCCCAACCTCCGTAAACACGTCGGTATCATGGTAAACAAATCACACAACTCCTAAACTGGAACTTTGGAGATAAGACATGAGGACAAGACAATAAAGCAGATGACGCAATACCATTCAATTATTTTTCACCATGGCCAGCTACCCATGTCAATGTGCAGGCTGCTATGTTCGTTTAACGGCGGGAAGTGGTCAACAGGAGGGAGCTAGATCATTGTTTTTAACTGTTAGTGTCATTTACACGTGCTGTGCGTGGTGAGGACGAGATTTTCGTCTTCCAACTTGCCTTCATTGATGCAGGACGCTTCCTTGCTATATGCTGTAGTTGCTCCGCATAGGATGTAGGACGGCGTTCTGGGGAAGAAGATGAAAAGGGTTAAAGCGAAAAGGAGGTGTTGAGGTTGTGCCTCTGTCTGGTAGTGGAAGGAAGCGGGTTCTTTGCCTGTTTGCCAAGACTCTTGCTTTTGATGCGGCTTAGTTAGTTGGATGTGTCCTGTTCCTGCTCTCCTTGCCTTTCTTTCTATCTTATGAGGTTTGTTTTTTATTTGTTTTTATGTATGAAAGTCCATAAAGGGCGTGGTTTGATGATTGTCTTGAGATTTCTTCTTAGTATAGTGGAGCTTGCTGTTACTTGATTTTGCGGGAAATTTTAATGTTGTGTGTTTTTTTTTTCTTTGCTTTTGTTTTGTGGTTTTGGCTATCTTTGGATCATGTAACATTGTTGGTTTTTACTTTCAATCCACTGTTAACATGCCATTTTTTTTGGTAGTTATTGTTAGCAGTGGATAATTGAAGCGTTAGTGACTCATTGACATTTTCTTATGTTTTTCAGGGTACTTGCTCTTCAAGTGTTTGGTTTATTTTTTCTGTGGGGGCTAACATAAATGCTCTTGCAGCTCCTACTTAGAGCAGAAATTTTTACTGAGAATTCTTCGGTGGGGGTACTCTTGAAATTCAGTTATTTAAAACTTGACAATTTTACTAGTCTGGCCTTGTCTTTTGGGTCTGCATGCGTTAAGGGACTCTCTTTTATGGTTTCTGGAAGGCAGGCGGTGTCTGCAAAGATGTTGAGTCTTTAGTGGCAATTAGTTCATTGCCACATTTCGGGGGACTTATGGGGTGGATGAGTGCATTTCTCTTATGTTTCTTGGCTCCCCTGGGAGTTGTGGCCGCTCTTTCTTCAAATTCCTCTCAAACAAGGCCAAGTATTGTTAACATTGGTGCACTTTATACCTTGAATTCCATAATTGGAAGAGTGGCAAAAGTTGCAATCCAGGCTGCGGTGGATGATGTGAATGCTGATCCAAATGTCCTTTCCAAAACAAAGTTGAATGTTGTTCTCCACGACACAAATTGCAGCGGTTTTCTAGGAACCATGGAAGGTAAAAAAAAAAAATTGTTTCACTCATCCTAGATTTCCTTCTTCTTTTACTGGTTATTTTGCATTGAGTGTGGACGTAGAAATGTTGTCTGTCTCCAACTTTCAATGGCTTGTACCAAATCACATGACACTTTAGCTTTTTCTTGAATTGCTATTGTATGTTATTTTGCCAAAGATACATTAACATGATAGAAGCACTCAGAATGAATTTTTTGGGTTTTTTTTTTTCCTTTGATCACAACTTTTGACTCTCAATTGCCTTTTCATACATTATCCTAGTGATCACAAGCTAATTTTTTAACCAATGTGCATCTATTGTAGCTCTGGAGCTGATTGCGATGGATGTAGTTGCAATAATTGGACCACAATCCTCCGCTATAGCCCACACAATCTCACATGCTGCGAATGAACTTCGAGTTCCACTTCTATCATTTGCTGCTACTGACCCTACACTGTCATCATTGCAATATTCTTACTTTCTCCGAATGATACACAGTGATTATTTTCAAATGAAAGCCATTGCAGACTTCGTTGATTACTTTGAGTGGAGAGAGGTGATTGCTATCTTTGTGGATGATGATTATGGAAGAGGTGGGATTTCCGCATTAGGTGACCTCCTTGTCGAGAAACGTGCAAAGATCTCCTATAAAGCTGCATTTCCACCAGGAGCTACACAAGATGAAATTGATGATTTGCTGGTTCGTGTAAATCTAATGGAATCTAGAGTCTACATTGTCCATGTTAATCCTGATACTGGCCTTAAAGTATTTGCTGCTGCTCAACGGATTGGAATGATGGGAAGTCAGTATGCTTGGATAGCCACAGCTTGGCTGTCCTCAGTTTTAGACTCAGCAGAACCAGTTCACCCAGATCCACTGAGTCTTGTTCAAGGAGTGGTTTCTTTCCGCTACCACACTCCTGATACAGAACAAAAAAGAAAGTTTAATTCTCGATGGAGTATGTTGGCCAAAACTGGAAATTCTAGTTCAAGCTTAAGTGCTTATGGCCTCTATGCATATGACACAGTATGGTTAATTGCTCATGCTGTTAATGACTTCTTAAACGAAGGTGGTGCTATTTCCTTTGTAAGTGATCCAAGGTTGAAGGATTCAAATGATAGTTCTCTTCATTTTTCAGCTCTCCATGATTTTGTTAGTGGGCAGGCTCTTCTTCGGAAGTTGTTAGTAACAAATTTCACTGGGTTGACAGGACAAGTTCAGTTCAGTTCTGATAAAAATCTTATTCATCCAGCATTTGACATTATTAATATTGCTGGAACTGGTGTAAGAACGCTTGGCTATTGGTCAAATTATTCAGGTTTTTCAGTTGATGTCCCTGAAAATTTGTATGATAAGCCGCAGAACACCAGCCAAAGTAGTCAACAGCTGCATGGTGTCATTTGGCCTGGCGAATCTTCAGAAAAACCACGTGGTTGGGTGTTTCCAAACAATGGAAAGCCTTTAAGGATTGCAGTGCCAAATCGTGTCAGTTATAAAGCTTTTGTGGCAAAGGATCGGGGCTCCGATGGTGTGAAGGGCTATTGCATTGATGTGTTTGAAGCTGCCATAAAGTTGTTACCTTACCCTGTCCCAACTCAATTTATCTTATTTGGTGACGGTGTTGACAATCCGAGATATGATGAGCTTGTGAACGTGGTTGCTCAGAATGTATGAATATATTTTCTTAGAATAACTCACAATGCAGCTACTTATCAGATTTCTCAAATGTATATTTTTTTTTCCTACAGCAATACGATGCTGCAGTGGGAGATATAGCCATTACAACTCAAAGGACCAAAATTGTGGACTTCACACAGCCTTACATTGAATCAGGCCTTGTTGTGGTGGCTTCTGTAACGAAAGTAGATTCCCACGCTTGGGCTTTTCTGAAACCATTTAGTTTAGAGATGTGGTTGGTGACAGGCGCTTTCTTCTTGTTTGTGGGTTTAGTTGTCTGGATCCTTGAACACCGCATTAACCCAGAATTTCGTGGACCACCGCGACAACAAATCATCACAGTATTTTGGTTAGTCTTTTTACAAATTGTCACCTTTCTATGAGGAACAAAAATCTTATGATAATTTTTGTTTTGAATGTTGGCTTTCTTTTCCTGCTAATTACTTAGTCCATCTTGTATGATGATACTGTTCTTGCTTCAGTTCATTAGCATGAAAATAATCACTTGTTGGCTGATAATCTATTATTCTGTAGCAACATTCTCTTATTCCTTTAAAACTAAGACTTTCAACTCAGTGAAATTTGTCTGGATTTAGTTTAGTTGCTCTAGGTCTCTTTCAACTTTATCTTTTATTCATGCACAGCTGTATTTTAGTGAGAACTTACTGATCTGGACAGAAGGCCAAAACATCAATGAAAGAAGGTGTATAAAACATCATCATCATCACAGTCTAAACCTTATAAGTTGTAATCAATAAGTGGTGATAGATATAAAACATTACCTTTTAATTTGTTAAAGCTTCATCTTTGGTGACATCCTTGATGAAGTTACCTTATTTTTGTCATCAAGAATAGAACTATAATATGCTTTATCTTAAGGAATCTCCATTAAAAGATAATTAATTTTTCAACTTCGATACATAAATCATGGCACTGTAATATGTGAACTATGTGTTGTCTACATGACAATTGGAATGTTCTCTCAAAGTGATATTTACTAGTACTTTATGATATGCTCTATCTGAGTTGCAAGAAACTGTGTAAAAGGATTTCTCCCTAGTGGAAACCATTTCGTTAATTTTTTGTTCAGAGTTTGACAGAACTCATGTACCCGTAGTGTATACGCAGTAAGATTATTCTGAAACTGGTTGGCTATTGTATATAGAAATGTTTTTTTTTAATGCAATTAATAGATTAATGCCTTGTGATGTTTGAATATAAACTAGATTATGATAGGTCTTTTAGTGACTATGTCTTATTTCTCTACATATCTGCTGCTTGTTCACAACCTTCTCAAAGGGGTTTATTATCCTTCATCTTGTGTTTTTACTACTAAATTTTCGGACTCATTGTCATTACTTGATTTGTATGGCTAATCTTCCTTCCAATTAGAATAAACTAGGGTACTCTTGTAATAGTCTTGTAATCGTCCGTGCGTATCCGCTAATGATCTGATAGAAGTGCTGTCACTTAAAATGGTTATGAGTTAGAAGGGTATTTACTTTAGTAAATATACATATTCAAATTCAAAAATTGAAATCACTTTATTTTTTTTTTTACCGCCTAAACTCAGTAAACAAACTATTTAGTTTTTTTTTTTATTTTCATATGCATATTTGCTAAAATACCCTTCTACTCATAATTGTTCTGACCGACTGCACTCCTTCTATCATGATTTGTGTGCAAATGATTCAGACGTCAAAGCATTTGATAAATATGGCCTAAAAGATTGACAATATCTTCCACTTCGTCAAAGCAGGGGAGCTGCTAACTATGACGAATGTGCTAACCATGTATATGACGCTGAGTTTTTACATCCTAATTGGTCTCAAGTTTATTTGTACTTTTTGCTTTTATCTCTATCTGATGATTCTGTTTATCAGTATGTCCACTTGTCATCTCATTTGATTTAATCTTATCTTTTCGCAGGTTTAGTTTCTCAACAATGTTCTTTGCACATAGTATGTATACCTTGTCCTGCAGCCTATCTTAGTGAATTGATTGTTTTCTGTTTTGTAAACAGCCAAAACTCCAAATTTACACATGTAATCTGCCTCATCTGTTCCAGGAGAAAATACAGTGAGCACTCTTGGTCGTGGAGTTCTGATCATATGGCTATTTGTAGTCCTAATCATCAATTCCAGCTATACTGCTAGCTTAACTTCTATCCTCACTGTTCAGCAACTATCTTCGCGAATTGAAGGAATGGACAGTTTACTGACAAGTAATGAACCAATTGGGATTCAGGTTGGATCTTTTGTTAAAAACTACCTCATTCAAGAGCTCAACATTGCCGAGTCTAGAATAAAGTCGATAGAGCAACCTAGTCAGTATGCTGATGCACTACTCCGGGGACCAAAAGAAGGTGGGGTGGCTGCAATTGTCGATGAGCTTCCTTATGTAGAGCTGTTCCTGTCTACAAGCAACTGCAAATTCAAGATCGTCGGTTCTGAATTTACAAAAAGTGGATGGGGATTTGTAAGTTATTGTTTCAGCTTTCAAGTTTTAGAGTGGTATTTTTTAAGCTAGAACACTTTGAAAATTATTTGATACTTGTAGCAAGTTATTAATTCAAAATTTTTAGTTTTCAGCAGTCCCTCATTGTTTAGATAGCTGTTATCTTTTACATGAATCAGTTACAACATAATGATTTCGATACCGAAGTCAATTGTAGTGACTTGACCTTTGTCTGCTATTTCAATGGTCTGGTTTTTTTAACTCATGCTTGACATTAATTCTATTGTATCGATTGTATGCATTTTGCAGGAAATTGTGAATCTGGTGAACTGTGGCATTTGATTTTGCTGTTTGGCTTATGTTTCTTTTCAAACTAAATAACTCGTTTTGATCATTTTGAATCCATATTTCACTAAATTTTGCTTTTTAATTTGGAAGGCTTTCCAGAGGGATTCTCCTCTTGCGGTGGACATGTCAACAGCCATTCTCACACTTTCAGAGAATGGTGATCTCCAGCGAATACACGACAAGTGGTTAAGTCGAGATGGTTGTTCAAATGTGCAGACAGACGAAGTGGAAACAAATAGGCTAGATCTCAAGAGCTTTTGGGGCCTTTTTCTCATATCTGGAATTGCATGCGCCATAGCACTCTTGGTATTTTTTGTAAGGCTGTTTAAACAGTTCTCCAGGTATGGGTCTGTGGGCTATGATGAAGGAGAATCTGCCACAAGCAGCCGGCAAACTTCAAGAACAAAAAGCTTGAAGGAAATCATGAAATTTGTTGACAAAAGAGAATCAGATCTCAAAAGCACCAGTGCAAAATCTATTGACAGGAAGCCTTCCAGTGTCCATAGTCAAATTTCAGATGTACAAGTTAGCTCTCCTGTGTAAATCTGTCATGAAGGTGTTAATCGCATCCTTTACCAGTTGGAGCAAAGCCACCTTATAGCCGACTTGAAGTAACTTTTGCGACTGGTGCTGCTGGTTTTGTTCCTCTGCAGCAAAGTTCATTTTGTTTTGTGCTTTGTTCGAAGCGGCTCGAAATAGAAATCATGTTCCAGAGTAATCTTATGAGAATTCCGAAGTAGATTGTCACCAATGCCATTCTATTGCCAGAGAATGCATGGAAAGATCAAGGTAGCAACACACATGAAGATGTATGTCAGTCATCCAACTACATCCAACAATATACACAACAAACCTTCAAACCACTTGACTTCAGTAGAAATCCTACCCACAAAATGTTTGTTGTGTAATTTGATTCTTAGGTTGCGTATTTCATTAAGTAACCCAATAAGCATGTTGTGTGGTTTGAGTTTCTATACGAATCTCATGCTTCTCTACACAGGCATCTTTTTGTGCAAGGAAAAGAGCATACTTTCTTAGAATATTGGCATAATGCATGCAACTCCATTTCTAAATGATTCTTGTAAATTTATCCTCTGTACGAAGATTGCTGGATATGAATAATATATTGACGCATTCTTTTCTTTCATTCTCATCGAGTATGAGAATGTGTGTATATTAGAAATTCGAGTTTAATGATCAACTTCATTGAACTTTTGTAATTAATTTCAATGAAATTTATAATTAAGTGGTAGGATAAAAAGATGCAATATTCACGATTCAACCATATTTTTTCACATAAAACCTTAATTACTCATGTACTTTGAGTTAAATTTTAAACCATTTATATATTTTATTTACAATTTTAACTAAAATCATGAAAACACATAACATAATAACAATTTTAAACTATATATATATATATATATATATATATATATATATATAT